>OY757554.1:5760825-5785825 GCA_963584105.1 Alviniconcha strummeri
AGACGTTGCAGCATTTAGACAGACGGTGACAGACAGTGCAGCATTCTGACAGACGGTGCAGCATTCCGACAGACGTTGCAGCATTTAGACAGACGGTGCAGCATTCAGACAGACGGTGACAGACAGTGCAGCATTCCGACAGACGGTGCAGCATTCCGACAGACGGTGCAGCATTTAGACAGACGGTGCAGCATTCAGACAGACGATGCAGCATTCAAACAAGACTAGCTATCACCCAGCCAGTGCGTGTGTACAAACTGAAGAAAGAGGACGACGAGCGTAGCTAACGGGTTGCTTTGTAAACATTCAGGAGTCACAGGGTCAGCGGGAACGGTCGAGTTAAGGCGGTTGTGGCAGAGGGCCAGTCCGCCCATTCCATGGACCCATGTATCGATGGAGATATAGGTCCATGGCCCATGCCCTCGGCTCACAGCCGTCGGCGCCAGCGGCTTGTAAAACCAGCTATCTTGGGTCACATTCTCCTGGGCCTTTCAGTGCTACTGCCGGAAGTGTCATCGAACACCTCTCCAATCGCCTTCAACAGCATCCCGTCTAGACTGCATGGCCTGCTCCTGTCTTCAGTCACCGATTCTTACTGCCACCGTTGCTGTCACTTCTTTGAAATCCTCCTTGTAAGCCTTTCTTTCAAAAGCCTTTTCCATTGCCTTTAGAGACGTGTGTGTGTGTGTGTGTGTGTGTGTGTGTGTGTGTGTGTGTGTGTGTGTGTGTGTGTGTGTGTTCTTTCTTTCTTTCTTTCTTTCTTTGTGCACAGTGCACACACACTCGCAAACGTACACACAAACCCACCCACACACGCGCACCACACACATGCACGCACGCTTTCACGCAGGTTTCTCGGTGCAAGTCCTCACCGCTTAAAAACAACAACACACAACACATTCAATCATACACAACGTACAGTAATCACTATAACAATTTAGCAAAAGGATACTAACAGGCTTTAGCCCAATTTTCTAGTGCTCGGTTTAAAAAAACGTTGCTCTGCATCAGATTCGGAGTTTCGTGTGCAGCTCTCAGCTTCTACAATAAATTTGGCTAGATTCACTTTTTTTTTTTTTTAAAGTAGCATTTCCTTAACACTGTGGATGGTTGGATCACTTACAGCACCGAGATGGGGTAAATATAATTAACTGATTCAGTGCATGGCAGACGAAAATGAAATGAGTTTCATTCTCCTCCACGGCTCCGCACAGAGGGCACACACAACAGGACAGATATCCCTCATGTTCTAATGTCTGCTTCAGTTTCCTGTATAATTCAAATCCCTCAGCAGTGGAGATTCTGGGCCATCCTGATGATGAACAGCGCACACACGCACACACACACATACACATACATACACACGCACGCACGCACGCACGCACGCACGCACGCACGCACGCACACACACACACACGCACACGCACACGGAGAGAGAGAGAGAGAGAGAGAGAGAGAGAGAGAGAGAGAGAGAGAGAGAGAGAGAGAGAGAGAGAGAGAGAGACAGACAGACAGCCAGCCAGCCAGACAGACAGACAGACAGACAGACAGAGGCAGAGAGAGAGACAGAGACAGACAGACAGAGAGACATAGACAGACAGAGACACATAGACACAGATAGCCAGACAGACAGACAGAGACAGAGAGAGGCACGCACACAAAAACACACCGGAACCTCCTGTCTTGTCTGTGACAAAATGCCAGTCAGATGCACCATCAGTAACAGAAATGACGCGCAGACGGATAGCCTGCCGCCTGAGAGCACATGTATTTTTGATTTCCCATGGGTTACTTTCGTCCGTTAATGCCATCTGTTTGTCGGGCACAAACAGACGACACACGGAAACAGTGCAGCGTTCCATGCTGTGCTGGATGGACCCTATCCGGAGTTGACGGTGGTCGTCGGCAGGACGTGGCATTTCTGGCCGATAATAATCACATGCACTTGCGTAAGCGAAGCTGGCCAACACAGTCAGTTATGGGACAGAAGAGGCTGCCCTTCGAGAGTTAAAGTTACGTGTATTTGCATGTAAGTGGAATAATCCTGCAGAGATATGTGTGTGTGTGTGGCTAGCGTGCCTGCACTACTACCCATGCAGGCCGTTTTGACATATACGGCCGTGCGCATCGTCTGGAGGGCAGACATCTGCATTCTGTCGCAAGCCTTTAGGCTGCAGTGCCAGACAATTCCGCCAACCTTCTGTGCCGGGAGCCAGAGGCGCCATGCACTCATGTGAGTGTGCAATCTGAGACGTGTCAGGTTCTATTTTTCAGTTCCTTCCTTTTTATTATTCATAAACAACAACAAAACAAAACAAAAACAAAAAGAAGAAAGAAAGAAAGAACTAAAACAATCTAAAACAAGAATGATTGCTACCGTTCTAAACCAAGATCCTAGCACATAAAAGGTAAGTAAGAAAACACGATGCTTGCAGAGTTCAGCAAGCACCATGTTTACTTACTTACCTTTTATGCGCTAGGATCTTGCAGAGCTCAGGAGCTGTGTGAAAGTTGAGGTGGCCGTCCTGGGTTCCCCGTCCCAATGAGCCTTATGGTTTCTGTGGACGTAAAGCAACAGTGAACCATGGACACGCATTGGTCACAGTTTGTCCCTAATATGTCAGCCCGACATCCGAGGACATTCAAAAGAACGCTAGTTATAAGGACAATCCTCTACACGAAAACAACACAGCTCAGCCAAAGGCAGATACGTGTTCTAGTGTTCTACATCTCGTTTTTACCGTTTAACTGTTAAGTGTCGTTCTTTAGCTTGATAAAGGGGATTACCCCGAAAATTCGCATGTTGTGTTTTGAGTGTTTGTCCTAACAAATAGCGTTCTTTCGAGCCTTTCGTGTGTTTAGATCTTACTGATTTATTTATTTTACTGCGGGTGTACTGAGAGTCCATGGGAATTCGGGGTTGCTGAACCCAAGAAAAAGTTAGCTGACGTGCATTTCCGACACAAAGTTAGCTGCGGCCGAAATTTGTACGGAATTTTAATTTCACAACGTTTTACCGCTGTCGTGGGATCTTTAACGTGCGCAAGTCTTTGCAGACGAGGCCTCGGCGTTAGAATTTGGTTCAGTCAGAGAGGAACCACACATTGCATTAGACCAGTACTAGGTAAGTGTAAATGATGGCCAGTAAGTAACTATAAATGAACCGCAGTAAATGTAGCCTAAAATTAATGATGCTCAGTGTGTATAAGTGATACCCAGTATCACGTACAGTACAGCACGTACAGGTTACACACAGTAAGTATAACTAATTCCCAGAAAGTGCAAATGATACCCAGTCAGTAAAGGCCATACCCAGTAAGTTTAAATGATACCCTGTAAGTACTACAGGTTACACACAGTAAGTATAACTAATTCCCAGAAAATGTAAATGATACCCAGTCAGTAAAGGTCATACCCAGTAAGTTTAAATGATACCCTGTAAGTACTGCAGGTTACACACAGTATTTTCAACTGATTCCCAGTAAGTGTAAATGATACCCAGTAAATATAAGTGATAAGTAAAACAAGTGACCCAATAAGTATAAATGATACCCGGTAAGTACAAGTTATACCCAGTAAGTAACTATACGTAATACCCAGTAGGTAGGAGTAAGTGGTACCCAATAAGTGTTACCCGCTAAGTGTACGTTATATCCAGTAAGTCTGAGTGAGACCTAATAAGCAAGCGTAAATAATGCACAGTAAGTACAGGTGATACTCAGTAAGCCAATATAACTGAGACCCTGTAGGTAAGTATAACTGATGCCCAATATGTATAACTAACATCCAGTAAGTCAGTATAACTGATACCTACTCAATAAACGATAATACCTAGTAAGTCAGTATAACTGACATTAAGCATTCATATCAGTCAAAATGGTATGTGTATAATAATACTTCAAAATTGTAATAGTAACAATAATACACTATAATGCAATGCAAAACAAACGCATAAACACACTCATTCATGCCCTTAAAATAATATACAATCATATGTATATAATAGCAATACTAGTACAACACACACGCACGGACGCACGCACCACATACACACACACACACACACACACACACACACACACACACACACACACACACACACACGCACGCACGCACGCACGCACGCACGCACGCACGCACGCACGCACGCACGCACGCACGCACGCACACACACACATATAGATATACACACACAGACGCGCGCGCTTCGTCGCTGAAAACAGATTAATATCCTGCACTTAAAACTAAAACAGCAGTGGGAATAAAAGATTTCTTGTAAACATTCTTTTATTTTTGCAGTGGCACTTTGAGTCGTCGACCGGACAGCAGGTGTTGAGAATAGAACTTAAGGGTGTGTGCTTTGTCATGAAGGATAGCATATGGAGTGGTTTTCTGCAGACAGAGAGATGAGATGGAACAGGTCTCACTGGCGGGCAAAGCAACCCTCACAAGTGGCTTGCTTCCCGGAAGATCTGAAGTGTTGAAGAGCTTGAGACACTTCCTGCGGGCACAAAGCCAAGGGCATCACACCATCGACCGCCTGGAGGAGACAGGCGTGCAAAGACTTGGTTGTGTTTACTGTGTATTCTTGGTCATTGTTGATTAAAAGGATTCGGTTGTGTCTGCTATTGACTGCAGAGCTGATGACACATGTCGAGCGAGGATAATTCAGTGGTTAGAGCGCCAGACTCGTGATCAAAAAGGTCGCGGGTTCGAGTCCCGGCAGAAGCGGCGGGAGACTTTTCTTTTCCAGGGTCAACTTTCTGTGCTGACTTTTATTTCGGTATCCGTTTCTCCCCAGTGTTACCGCAGTAGCACGTAAAATATCCCGGCCATTCTGCCAAAAGTGCAGGTGGCAGGTTACAGCTAAACACGCATTCACCCAACAGACGCCTATGTTGCTTTGCATGAAGTGACGTGACATGGTGCATGGTTGTATGGTGTACACGGAACGCGCCGAGATGGCAGCAGTTTCACGTGGCACCAGCCATGTAACAACCAAACAGCGCTGTAAGTACACCACTTCGGTGGAAATTCAAAACTCCATATAAAAAGCTACACTCATTTAGAATCACACGTGACAAATGCACTGTGAGTCTGCTCGAACAGCGCTGTATAACTGCAATCAACAACAACACGTCCACGGTTGACTGAGAGGAAAGAATGACTCTCTCCGTCTCTCTCTCTCTTTCCTGGAAGAGCAAAACAAATATGTTTCGACTGGCCAAGTTTGTTTTCAGTGCGATTAGGAGAAGAAAAGAGTTTACGGGGTCAAACTAGTTTTACGACATAGCATTGTACACAACAGACTGGTTATACGGTGTCTTTTACTTGTTCATTTTATATATATATATTTTTAAAGATTAATGTGTATATATGTACTGATTTTAAACTTGATTTTAACTTGTATTGGGGCCTGTGGCTCTCTCTCTGTCCCTCTGTCTTTGTCTCTCTGTATCTCTGTCTCTGTTTCTCTCTCTCTCTTCCTCCCTCCCTCCCCCCTTTCTCTCTCCCTCGTTCCTATTGCTTCACTCCCTCCCTATCACCCTCCCCCCCCCCGTCCCTCCCAATCAGTCAGTTTATCTGTCAATGGCCCGATCAAACGACTACGCCGATCAAACCTGATTAATTTTTCTCGACTCATGCACTCATGCACAAGCTCTAACGTGAATTGTCACTTATTTACGAGCTCCACCCACTTTGAAATCAGATAATTTACTTCAAACCGCACTTTGATGTTTGTTTGTGTCTCAGCTAATGGGTTTGTGCCTCAGCCTATGAGCCTGATATAACCGCACGGTTTGACTGGGCGTAAAACACCACGTTACTGTGGGTCGGAGCCTCGTAGCGAAACCTCTATCCGCGGATGAGTCCTCGTCACCATGCTCACGCTAGAACGTTTGTCGTGCTCCACGTGCACACTGTGGCTGTGAACACGGCTATCGGGCCCAGCAATAACATTCCCACGAACAGAGCTAAACTCACGTAAAGTACGTGCCATCGATTTTCCCTCTGTGCAGTCGTCCTGTCTCAGCACACAGCCCGTCGACCCGGTGCAGCTCAAGGGCAAATCATACGGGGAAAAACTGAGAGAGAGAGAGAGAGAGAGAGAACAAATTAACTGGGGAGGGAAAGTAACCCTCTAATCTCATTCAGGTGGACAGTCCCACGCGATCAGTGTCGCTGAAGCCACGCGATCAGTGTGGTTGTCGCCGACAGGCCGGGAAAAGGGACCTCTCTGGTGGGAGATGTTTATTATTATTATTATTTTGCTGAAATGTATGTTAATGTAGTTTTTGTGGTAAGATGTTTGTACAGTGCACTGAGTTTAACTCTGGTTAAAAAAAATAGCGCTTTATAAGAATTATTATTATTCTCTAGCCATTGTCTTTCCCAACTTTGTTAATGACAACAACAACAACAATGACGACAACAACAACAATGACGACAACATCAACAATGACGACAACAACAAAATCATTCCTTAAGCTCTAGCCACCATCTTCCCTGTGCTGTTGTTAATGACTACAACCTAAAGATACCATTTAGTAAGTAAACATAGTGCTTAACGTCCACAGAAACCATGCTTAACGTCCACAGAAACCATAAGGCTTATTAGGGACGGGGAGAAGGGGTGGAAGGGGGTATGGAGGTGGGGGGAGAGGGAGATTATATACCTATCGCTACACTGCCACCACCAGAATGATTCCTGCATTAAGGTGGGCAGCGATGAGAGCCATTTTAATGTTTCAGTAGGAAGTGATGGACAAAGTCACAAGAGAGTGTCCACAAACCGCAACCGAAGTCCTTCCGCTTACCAGCCTTACCGCTAGGCCAAACCGGCTCACCACTTCTTGAGTCTCCCATTTAAGTCTAGCCAGTAGAGAGGGTTAGTACACTGGCCGTAATGATAGTGGTGGTGGCATTGGCGCAACCCGACAGTCTACCTACGCTTGTGCGCAGGTTTCAAGCGTAACGTAGCCGAAGTCGCACAGGTGTCACAAATCGCTACCTAAGCTCCTGTCCCTTCACACAGAAGAGTATTGTGAGAAGGTTCATCCAGTGACAAACTTTACAAACTACAGTCTTTTGCGACATACTGGTCAAGTAGTTGTTATGCTCGTAAAGCTGACAACAAACACGCACTCTTGCAGCTGGTTACTTCAGTTGCGCTACGGTCCACCATTTTCATTTCGGATGAAATCGATAGGTTTGCATCGTGAAGCTAAAACATAAGCAATAATATGAACCAAAGCAACCTAAATTACAGTCTCTTACAAACATACTATGCTAATCTACAAAGGAAAGTATAAGTTTAATGTTTACACAGCAAAATAAAGTGGAAATAGTCATTACGAATCCACTGTGGTAAGAGCGCAGCAGTAGACGAAAACTTGAGCCATGTGGTAAACAATTCTCGTAATCTTGTACTGTTGTTAATGACTACAACCTAAAGATACCACTTCTTGAGTCTCCCCTTTAAGTCTAGCCACCATCTTTCCTGTACTACAACCTAAAGATACCACTTTTTGAGTCTCCGTTCCCTTTAAGTATAGCCACCATCTTCCCTGTACAACCTAAACTAAACGTACCACTTCTTGAGTCTCTCCTTTACGTCTAGCCACTATCAAGATACCACTTCTTGAGTTTCCTCTTTAAGTCTAGCCACCATCAACATACCACTTCTTGAGTCTCTCCTTTACGTCTAGCCACTATCAAGATACCACTTCTTGAGTCTCCTCTTTAAGTCTAGCCACTGTCAAGATACCACTTCTTGAGTCTCCTCTTTAAGTCTAGCCACCATCAACATACCACTTCTTGAGTCTCCCCTTTAAGTCTAGCCACCATCTGATTAATCCTTGACCTTGCCCATCCCCATCCCCCATCGCCTGGGTTGGTCTGATGTTGGTGGAAAGTTGCGGTTGCGTGGACGAGTCGATAATTCACAAGATGATCTGGTTAAACGTGCTCTTGGAAGACAAATGCAGCAGGACGTTGAATTATTGCCTGACACGTGACGTAGGATGGGGTTTAAAAGCATCTAAAGCCCTCTTTGATTGTGATTTGTGTTCCTTACTTAGCGAACTTCTGGATCTGGTGCCAGTAATGTCTCCTATTGTCAATGCCTCCCTTTCCACAGGTACGGTCTGCAAGCAGTTCAAGCAGGCGGTCGTTATACCGCTCTTGAAAAAAATCTGGACTTGATGCAAATAATTTAAAACATTTTAGACCAGTGTCCCACCTGCCATTTGTTTGAAAAAATCTTTAGAAGGTTGTTTTGAGGCAACTTCAGAAACACTTGTCTGATGGCATCTTTCTGAATGGGTCAGTCTGCCTACAGGAAGGATCATAGCACAGAGACTGCTGTGCTGAGTGTTCATGACTGCCTGTTAGTGAAGGCAGATGAGAGGCTTGTCTCTCTGATTGCTTTACTGGACCTCAGCGCAGCATTCGACACGCATAATCAACTTGACAATGGCGGTGGAAACAGTCACCCATGCCCTCCGCTGGATTGCCTCAAGAGGTGACAGTCGGACCACACATGCCATCATCCTCACAGATTCAAAGAGCTCGCTACAAAAAGTGAAAAGTGGAATGGGAAGCCCAGACTGGAATGCGTCAATGGTCGACATTCACCTTCAAAAACTCCTGCGGGTGTACTGTTCTGGACATGCTGGAATGAAGGGAAATGACCGACCTCATAGACTGGCGGGAAAAGCGACCCTCACAAGTGGCTTGCTTCTCGGAAGATCTGGCGTGTGGAGGAGCTTGACACACTACGTGCGGGCACAAAGCCAAGGACATCACACCATCGGTCGTCTGAAGGAGAAATGCGTGGAAAGAAGAAGCGCTAGACGATCTTCCTTCAAAGGACGACACAGGGCCATCGTCAGTCAGACGGACATTGGAAGCGTTTCAAAGGCAGCTTTGGGGAAACTTCTGAGAGACGGGGTGGAGCGCATAATTTTGGGCTTTTCCGAGCGCATAAATTCCATCTTGAACTGAACTAAACTGATCATTCCAGTATGCTGGAAAGGTTACATGTGTCTTTCGGAGTTCGGGGCGTTGCTCTTGAGAGGTTTAAATCCTATGTTCGTGATCGTAGTCAGGCTGTTATTGTTGACGACGTTGTGTCTACTCCTGTCCCCCGGCCGTATGGAGTACCCCAGGGTTCTGTTTTGTGAGTAGTTTTGTTTACACCGTACTCCCAGCCTCTGTCGGGTGTAATTTCTGATTATGACTACGACTTCCACAAGTATGTTGACGACATGGGGTTCTCACAAAGTGCACCACCTGCTGATTTCGTTCTGTCCAGTCAGTATTCAGACATGTATTTGTAACCGAGTGTCATACGTGTTTCGGGCCATGACCTTTTAACCTTTCTTTCCTGTCCTTTATCCTTTTTTGATTGGGTAGGAGTTTTATGGCCCCAATTATATAAAGTGTTGAAACTTGTGCGCTGGGCCGTCAGCGTCCCTTTTGCCCCTTTACTGCAATGCAATCAATGTTTTGGTCTTTGGAGATGTTTTGTGTAGTTAACCAGGCCTTTACTAGTATGTTGGCAGAAAGGAGTACAGTTTTAGTGCGTGGATGTATTGGGTACCACTTTGATGGTTTGTTAAGTCAGCTCTTAGATGCCCTACACCCTTTAATTTTGTTTACTGCTATGTGATTAACCAGCGAGGACGCTGGTTATGATTGAGTGGGGGGGGGGGGGGGGGGGGATATAACCGAGTGTTTCTGGCCATGACCCTTTAACCTTTCTTTCCTGTCCTTTATCCTTTTTTTTTTTTTTTCTTTTTTTTTTTATTGGAGAGGAGTTTTATGGCCCCAGTTATCTAAAGTGTTAAAACCTGTGCGTTGGGCCGGCAGCGTCCCTTCTCCCCCAGTGTCTCTGTAGAGGCAGGTTGTTTACTGTTGCGGCCTGTGTTCATGTGTTCATCTCAGGGGAGAGCCTACACTGTTTCCTGGTTGGTTTGTGTACAAATAAAAGTTATGTTATAGCAACCTCTGACTTGTGACTCTTCATTCATGCTTCCAACCTGCTTCCCTCACTCCCCACACCGCTCCCCTACAAACAGATGACGTTTTGTCATGGATGAACAGCAACAAGTTCATGATGAACACTGACAAAACAAAAGTAATGGCTGTTGGCGCTTCATCTCGTCTTAGACTGGTAGGCAATGATTCAGCATACATCAGGAGTCGCAATACTCCCTTTAAAACTTCTGTGAAATACACCGGAGTTACAATAGTCCGGACTATCTCCATGCAAGATCATTTCAGCAGCGTTAAGTAAGTAAACATGGTGCTTAACGTCCACAGAAACCATAAGGTTTATTAGGGACGGCGAGAAGGGGGGGGGGGGGAGTGGTATGGAGGTGGGCGGGGGAGGGGATCTATCCTTGAGTTAACACATTGCATCCATCTAACAGTATCCCTCAAAGGTGCTTGTCACCGCTTTGATAATCTCCCACCTTCATTACTGCAACTGCGGAACAGACATGTCGATTGCAGAGGGTTGGTTCAGAACAATGCAGCACGGCTTGCTCTGAAGAAACGTAGGCGAGATCACACATTTAACACCACTGTTAAGCGAACTGCATTGGCTGCCTGTAAAATTCCGCTGCGAGTACAAAATAGCAACCTTAGCACACCGTCACTTCGACAGTACACTCGATCCTTCTTACCTTTCAGCTTCGCTCTGCACATGTCAGACATCACGCGCCCTCCGATCCTCAAGTTAGAACCTTTCGAAAATTCCGACACTGCTGAAATTTGTACGGAATTTTACTAGCGCAACGTTTTACCACTGTCGTGGGATCTTTAACGTGTGCAAGTCTTTGCAGACGAGGCCTCGGCTTTTAGAATTGGGTTCAGTCAGAGGAATCACGCTGCGTTAGACCAGTAGATAAGTGTAAGTGCTGGCCAGAAAGGAACTATAAATGATAGGCTGTAAATGTAACCTAAAATGAATGATGCCCAGTATGTATAAGCGATTCCCAGTAAGTACGTACAAGTTATACACAGTAAGTATAACTGATTCCAAAAAGCAATTAAAAAATAAAATAAAAAAATGTGGGTGCTCGTTCAGCTTCATTGCTTCGTCTGTCTGGAATTCGCTGCCTGCCGGTCTGCGAGATCTCCCCACTCTATCTGAGTTCAAAACCCAGCTCAAAACTTTCTTCTTATAACCGACATTTTTCACAAACCTAGGCGGACCATTCCTGTGACAATAGATTATGTGTATGCCAACGTGTATATATGTACTATGTAATATGTACGTAAATGGTGTGTGCTAGCGTACTGAGTTTTTGTTTTGAGAAAAGAATTGCGCTCTGTGAGAGCTGTCTATTATTGTTACTATTCCAGTTTTCCCTATTTGGATGCTCCACAATTTACAGGTCAGAAATTAACTCCATGCTTCATGTATGTGCACATGCATACCACTGCACATAGACCAGTGTGTGTGCCATTGTGGTTTGGGTGTTTTCGTGTCGTCATCAGTGTGTGTGTGTGTGTGTGTGTGTGTGTGTGTGTGTGTGTGTGTGTGTGTGTGTGTGTGTGTGTGTGTGTGTGTGTGTGTGTGCGTGCGTGTGTGTGCAACTGTGGTTTGGGCATTTTCGTGTCTTCACACTTCGTTAATAGACCTGCACGAGCGAATGAAGTAATCAGGTCTGCTTTCAGTGTCACTACGGACACTACGAGTATAAGATGTCTAGTTTTCGTGTCAGTGAGAGAATGCATACAGCCAAAAGTGTCAAATGGAATATCCTCAGGTTTTGAGAACCCCACTGGGAGTAATAGAGGTGGAAAGGGGCCTGACAGGTCGATGTCCAAATCTCCAGGATGTTCAGAGGGGGGCGTGCAGAGTCATGAGAGCCTGTCAGATGCAAAGACGACCATTGGCCTAAGACGACCATTGGCCAAAGACGACCATTGGCCAAAGACGACCACTGGCCTAAGACGACCATTGGCCAAAGACGACCATTGGCCAAAGACGACCATTGGCCTAAGACGACCATTGGCCAAAGACGACCATTGGCCTAAGACGACCATTGGCCAAAGACGACCATTGGCCTAAGACGACCATTGGCCAAAGACGACCATTGGCCTACCCAGACATGACAAACCTCAGAGTCTGAAGCTCTCCATTCTTGGCTATCGACGTCAGTGGGATAATAATACCCACGTTTTTAAGTACATTAGTGGGGGCGACAGTGCAGTTTGTCAACCAAATCTTCACGCCAGCCATCAAAATAGGGTTACAGGGGGAAAGTGACGTGTCGCCGAGATTTGACTAACAGGCTACAATTCCTTTGCCAGTCAACACGCACAAAGTTGACACGTCACAATTTCGAACACCAGTTTGTTCGACAGTTTGTGCATTTCGTGTCACGAAAGAACTACGTGGCTTAATAGAATATTATGCCGAGAACCAAATGGCAACGAATAACGATTCTGTACTCTGGTCTCTAAACCAAACGATTTACTGAATCAATGGCAAAACACAGTCTCCAAGCGTAAAAACTACCCAACACAGTCTTGCTTGTAGAATCGATCCCGACGTTTATCTGGTCTGGCAGCGCTGTTTTCGATGTCTGCGATAAACGGCCAAAAAGCTGTGTTTCCAAATCTTCGTGAAACATCTTCACCTTGGTGACGTACTGCTCTCATGGGAATGTCACAAGTGGTGACGTACTGTTCTCTTGGGAATGTCACGGTAAGCGGTGATGTGCGCACTCGGCCAGCCAGTCACTGTGACCGTTAGCAGACGACGCGCACGAGAGACAGTAAATGGAACCTCCCATGTCGTCAAACAGTCCCAAATTTAAAGGATTGGCTACCAGTAACACTTCGCATTCAGTACAAAATTTCAACTATCTGCTTAAAATCCATCTCTCAATGGGCGCTCTAGAAATCCTATTATTATTATTATTGATAATTATCATTATTATTGGTGTTGGTGTTGTTGTACTTTTATTCTCGGACAAACAGAAAAGAAGAGACTGTGATATCTCGATTACACATTGGTCATTCTTATATTACTCACTGAAGAGTGAGAAACTATGATTTATTGAAATAAGAGAGAGCCATTTTACACCTCAATCGCTGCGTATTTTATTTCAAGACATTTCTTTAGAAAAAGATCTTTAACTGTCTTAAGGAAATCAATATTTTTGGAAGAATATAAACTTTCAGATCACTTTTCCTCTTGTTTAAAAGTAAGTAAGTAAGTAAGTAAGTAAGTAAGTAAGTAAGTAAGTAAGTAAGTAAGTAAGTAAGTAATTTTACTTGTGTAAATAAAAACAACAGCAACACCACATTCCGTTCAGAATTTTCGGTTTTCCTGAAACCTTTTTCAATGAACTGTGACTGAAGAATGCTGAACGTCACAAACACATACGTAAACACACGCGTAATTAAATTTAACCCAGTTCATTACGTCTCTCTCTCTGTGACTAAAGAACGCTGGGCGTCACAAATAAGTACGTAACACGTGCGTAATTAAAATGACCCGGTTCATTTTTTCTCTCTCTCTCTTTCATTGAAAAATGCTAGGGGTTACAAGTAAATACGTAGACATATGTCTAATTCAATGTGCGCGGTTCATTGCGCCTTTCTCTCTCTTCTCCGCACCTTTCTCTTTGGGTCTTCCTGATGTGACACGAAGACATTGTCAGCGTCTCTCTGTGTGCATGTGTGGCTTCCCTTAAAGCTATATTTACACCTGACTGATCGTGCCTAATGCTCGTCCACAAAGCCCATGTGGGAAACAGGAAATTCCCTGCAGAAAACAGACGAAGCAAAAAGAAAAGAATAAAGTTGGGGAGGGGGTTGAATTCCCACACAGTCACATCCCACACGCATACAAAAATAAACCCATCAATTCACCTCCCTCCAGACACCCACCCACTCATACAACCCACCCATCCATCCCCTCCCCTCCCCCCCCCCCCCCCCACACACACACAATACACCCACACACACCCATCCATCCACACACACAACCTCAAGACTCTATTCACATGCACATACATAGACTATTACTCCCATACATTCCGGCCGTCAGGGTAATTTGTTTCGAGTTTATGTCTCCAGAACCTTTCGCTCTGTAAGTAAGTAACTTGGTGTTTTATGCCCAGTCAACCATTGCGGTTATATCAAGGCGAAACATATTCTGTTCTCATACAGTAAATGCTACAAATGTGCACACGCTAAAACGGATAGATATAAACAGATTAAAAAAAAAAAAAAAAAAACTTACAAGTTGGTTAACACATGGACATATCCAAAATGTTCTGCAGTTTAAATCCTTCCAAAAATCTTTCTTTCTTCCAGGTAGTTAAAAGTCCTTTCCACTGAGATTTCTTCGGGTAAAACACCTAGTGACTGGGCAATCTGACTATAAAACCAGTTTTAGCACGTACGTATTTTTAGCGTTTACTGTGTGATGACAAAAATGTGTATCGCCCTGATGTAACCGTACTGGGTGACTTGGCTAAAACATCAAGTTACTTACTTACCCGTGTCATGCACCCGTATTTCCTGACCTCAGTCATCGTGTGCTGAACACCTGAACGCGGTTGTATCTCAGTCATTGTGTGCTGTACACCTGAACGCGGTTGTATCTCAGTCATTGTGTGCTGTACACCTGAACGCGGTTGTATCTCAGTCATTGTGTGCTGTACACCTGAACGCGGTTGTATCTCAGTCATTGTGTGCTGTACACCTGAACGCGGTTGTATCTCAGTCATTGTGTGCTGAACACCTGAACGCGGTTGTATCTCAGTCATTGTGTGCTGTACACCTGAACGCGGTTGCATCTCACGAGGCTGTATCTCAGTCATTGTGTGCTGAACAAATGGCCGCGATTGTATCTCAGTCATTGTATACTGCACGCATGCATGCGGTTGTAACAGTAAGCAGCCATGGCATTAGAGGTCCAAACAACTACAGAAAGATCCAGCCTCGCTCTCTGTAGTCACCGAAGCGATATCTAGCAGGGCAAATAAAACTGCAAACTCTCACATCTGTCAATCACGTGGACGCAGCCAGAGTTTTGCCGGACCTTACGTTGTAAGCGGAGCACTTTGTGACTTGTCCTGACCACACGGTAACAGCCTGAACGACCAGCCCGAGTCTGACACACTAACCTAACCTGACCACACGGTAACAGCCTGAACGACCAGCCCGAGTCTGACACACTAACCTGACCACACGGTAACAGCCTGAACGACCAGCCCGAGTCTGACACACTAACCTGACCACACGGTAACAGCCTGAACGACCAGCCCGAGTCTGACACACTAACCTGACCACACGGTAACAGCCTGAACGACCAGTGGGAGTCTGACACACTAACCTGACAACACGGTAACAGCCTGAACAACCCCGAGTCTGACACATTAACCTGACCACACGGTAACAGCCTGAACGACCAGCCCGAGTCTGACACACTAACCTGACAACACGATAACAGCCTGAACGACCAGCCCGAATCTGACACACTAACTGGTCCGAATGCGTCTTAAGGTGCACCAAATCACCGCTGCGTCCTCACTGGTGCAAAAGAAAGCAAAACAAAACCAACAAAAAGTGTTGCACAAATTGGATCAGTGAAACCATATAAGCTCGCCTGTTTAAAGGGCGCTCGTGCCCTCTGCGTTACCTCCATGACTGTGTTTTTAGCGCGAGAGAGCATGCATAAGTACTCGAGACAAAGCAGTGCCTCACGTTCGCCTCATGCAAGCTTCAGGCCCATAATTATGTGTGAAGCAAAAAACAAAACAAAAAAACAAAAAACTACCTTAATCACGTTTATTTTCTAAACGGTGACGACACTGAAAAATTCGCCATGTGTAGAGCACAAAATCTAATATACAAACGCGTTCAACTTTAGGGACTCATTTTTCTACATTTAAGTAGCCTAAATTGTTACCGTACTGCCCTTACGTGTGAGACTGGTTGTTCGATACTGCCCTTACGTGTGAGACTAGTTGTTCGATACTGCCCTTACGTGTGAGACTGGTTGTTCGATACTGCCCTTACGTGTGAGACTAGTTGTTCGATACTGCCCTTACGTGTGAGACTGGTTGTTCGATACTGCCCTTACGTGTGAGACTGGTTGTTCGATACTGCCCTTACGTGTGAGACTGGTTGTTCGATACTGCCCTTACGTGTGAGACTGGTTGTTCGATACTGCCCTTACCCGTCTTTAACAAGCCTTATGGTTTCTGTGAACGTTAAGCACCACATTTACTCACTGCCTTTACCGACAAAGGTACTATTGGGGAAAAATGAACACTTGTACGGGCAGACACCATCCCACGTACCACCGAAAACAACAAATCACAGAAGCCTACTGGATTCATGCATCGAGACGCATCCCAGTCAACACAGATGACAAGTGAGAAGATTTTTGTTTCGGTACTGCATTGTCCCTTGGGGGAATTCGGGTCACAGCAGCCGCAAGAGCAGCGCTACCCATTCCTATCAGTGTTTGTTGTATCTTTGTGTGTCCAAACAATGGTGTGGCTGGGTCGCCTTACCTGGGTAAGGCACAGCAGCCGCAAGAGCAGCGCTACCCATTCTTATCAGTGTTTGTTGTATCTTTGTGTGTCCAAACAATGGTGTGGCTGGGTCGCCTTACCTGGGTAAGGCACAGCAGCCGCAAGAGCAGCGCTACCCATTCCTATCAGTGTTTGTTGTATCTTTGTGTGTCCAAAACAATGGTGTGGCTGCCAGTGTTTGGGATTGTTAACGTGCGCATAGATGTTGAGGCATGCAATTGCACACAGGGGCCTTACGGACACCGTACTGGAGTTTGCACTGGAACTTAACTACCGTAAGACAATTGCATAGAAAGCTGGCTCCGGGAGGACAGGAAAAAGAAATCCCTTGCCGAATCCGCGTCAGTACTGCGCCTGGCTTATTAGTCAGGCGCTCGACCAGCTGAGCTATCCCGGTCCCACTTGTCTCGGGTAAGACAAGGGGACAACGGTGTAACTGACACAAGCAAGTAACTTCTTGAGTACGCTGCCACTGTATGGGATCCCTACACTGCAAGTGAGGCCCAGGCCATTGAGAAGGTCCAACGCAGAGCAGCAATATGGGTCTCCAACCGACACCGCCAGACATCATGCGTTGACACCATGATCTTGATCCTGATAGTTACGTCGACCTGGGGCCATGTCCTGGATGGCATAAATGTCCTGGATGGCATAAATGTCGACGGAAAAACGGGGAGAGCACTTAATATTGAGTCGAGATGAGGGATCGAAATTCTAAAGGTGCACCAAATCACTGCTGCGTCTTCACTGGTGCAAAACAACACAAAACAAAGTCAAACGAACAAAAGGTGTTGCACAAACTGGATCAGTCATGCTTGATGCCCTCGACTGGCCAAAAAACCACCAGGCAGCAGACAGCTCCAGAAGAAAGAACAACACCTGCAGCTACAACATTCCATCCTGCAGGACACAATACAGACAGATGTCGTTCTTCCCCAGGTCCATACCAGACTGGAATGGACTGCCCCAGGAGGTTGTGACAGCTGAGTCACTGGACTGTTTTAAGTCCAGGCTCAACTCGCTCCTGTAAACACCAACTCAAAGACCCCTCCCCCCCACCCTCCCCCCGCCATCCCCCTCCCCCTAACATCCCCTCCCCTGCCCCCTCCCTCCCCACCCCCCCACCCCATTCCTTTGCCTACGCTCACTAAGTACTACAACAGTGACCCAAATCTTCGCAACCCCCTCAGTTATAGCGACAGAATCTTCTACAAAATGATGTTGGCAGCTTTATGGAAGAAGAACTATTTTGGAACTTATGGCGACTCGCACATGTGGAAGGAGGGCCGGGCTTACGTCAGACTTTAGCTTCTCGAGATTAGTGGCTATCAGCCGTTAACTTCATTTGTTTGAAATGCTTTCGGACCCAGCTGTGCATAGGGACGACTTTCTGGCAGACATGCAGGCGGAATCTGCACAACAGGCAGGCAGGGTGGCTCAGTGGGTAGAGCGTCGGAACGAAAAAGCCAGGCGCTATGTTGACGCGGGTTCGAGTGAGGCGGCAAGGCAAGGAATTTTTCTATGGACCTATATATAGATATGGATATAGGTCGAGGGAGTAGAGTTCAGGAGCTGTGTGAAAGTCGAGGTGGCCGTCCTGGGCTTTCCGTCCTAACGAGCCTTACGGTTTCTGTGGACGTAAAGCAACACTGAACCGTGCTTCGGCATTGGTCACAGTTTGTCCCTAACATGTCAACCGACGTCCGAGGCCACGAAGCGCTACATCATCATCATCGTCCAGGGACTTTTCTCCCAGTCACCTTTCAGTGCGGACTCTCTTCCGGTTTTCGCACAGTCCTCGTGCGCACTCGCATGCATCAACATCTTTGCGCACGTTAAAAATGGCAAGCAGTGGCAGCCATAGCATTGTTTAGACCAGAGACACTACACTGCTTGCTGCAGTACCTCTGTTTAGACCAGAGACACTACACTGCTTGCTGCAGTACCTCTGTTTAGACTAGAGACACTACACTGCTTACTGCAGTACCTCTGTTTAGACTAGAGACACTACACTGCTTACTGCAGTACCTCTGTTTAGACTAGAGACACTACACTGCTTACTGCAGTACCTCTGTTTAGACTAGAGACACTACACTGCTTGCTGCAGTACCTCTGTTTAGACTAGAGACACTACACTGCTTGCTGCAGTACCTCTGTTTAGACCCACCAACGTACTGCACTCGGTGGTAGGAATGGGCAGAGCTGCTGCAGACTTTAGCTACCTAAGGAAGGGGACCCCAAGTTAGTTGGTTCCTGGATTTTAACGTCCCGTCAACTGCACAGTGTCACCTCGGGACGAGTCACACACTAACGATTCTTGTGCACCAGTTTAACACACAACCCACTGAATCAGGCGACCCAAATTTTCCGTACCCCCCCCCCCCCCCCCACACACACACACCAGTCATTGTACACCATTTTAACACACAAGCCACAGCCACTGAATCAGGCGACCCGCCTTTTCCGTAACCCCCCTCCACCCTCACCCCCTCCCTCGAACACGCACACACACACACACACACACACACACACACACACACACACACACACACACACACACACACACACACACACACACACACACACACCTGTAACCTGACGAATATCAGCCTTTACCACCTCGGTTGCTATGGCAACAACCAAAAGCACCTTATATATAACCTACTCATTGCCACCATGTTCCCATTCCTGTCTGCCACACACGTCAACAACGCACTCTCTTACGCCAGCTTAAAGAAAATGACCGTGCCACTGATTACGAGCACATTTGGATCTCGTTGAGCCGTGCACTGTCCCTTTCATCTCCGTAACGCCGGTCTGCCCTACAGCCGCCGGCTACTCTTCCTCCTGAGGAACACGGCTGAGACTGGTCACCAAACCGGAGTCCTCTTCACCTGCATCACAGTCTTCCAAACTGCTCCCGTAATGCATTTCGCCAATTTCTGCTTTGATTGCCAGTATGTTTCCTTTCCGCGAAGCACTGCGATGTTGAGCTTCCGTCACAGCGGTGACGTCACGGCCGAATACCCGGAAGTTTCCGCTACGCAGGTCCGAGTTTGATCTCCATGGAGACACCGTGGATGCAGCAATTCAGCTCCTTCTTGCCGAGGGCCCAGACCACGGACCACAGGATCAAGGCGCAGACCAACCAGTCGTTCCTTCTTTTTGGCCTGAGGTAGATTTTGGGGCTTCAGTTGCCGTCTTCGCATACAGCCAGGAACCGCGTTTTTCTAGTTCCTGTCTACTCGGTTCATTCAGACGCCTTTTCCTCTGCCAATTTCCTTCAACACAAAGTGAACGTTTATTTGATTACGTCTGCTTCACAGTCCTGCAATCACCTCTGCGGCTGAGTGGGTGTTAACTATTACGAATCGGTCGACCCTGGTTCGCTGAAGCCCGTTCTTAATGGCGAACTGTTTGTTCGCCGAACATGCTTCGGACAGTTCGAGAACTATAAGTCGTTTTTTTAACTGAACTTTTAGTTCGCCGAATATGGTTCGGACATTTCGATGCTTTATTCTTAACTGGCTTATAATGAGATGCAAGCTTCGGCCCGAACTTGCGACAGAAGCGCAGCAGATAGCATGATCCAAAATATATGCTAAAGTCAAGTCAAGCCAAGTCAATATACTTTAATCATCCCTCAAAGGGTATTTCAACTAACTGCTGTGTTATTCTGGATCCCAGAGACAAGGCTGCGCCTCCCACAAGTCAACAAACAGGTCAATTCCTCCGGAGCGAGTGAAGTATCGACACCGTCATCCATTTTTATTTTTTATTTCTTCCTCATCCACAGGAGAGCTCTCTTTGCTCTCAACCAGTCAGAGGCAAGGTTCGCTGAACTGGGCGAATATTCCCAGAACATGTTCAGCAACGCTTTTTGGACCCGAACTAGGTTCGCGAAGCAAAAGTTCGCCCAGTTCAGAACCAACTATGTTCGCCGATTATTATTTTTTTAGCTTCGACGAATAACCCGAACTATGTTCGCGAAGCAAATGTTCGCCCAGTTCAGAACCAACTATGTTCGCCGATTTTTTTTTTTTAGCTTCGACGAATAACCCGAACTATGTTCGCGAAGCAAATGTTCGGCCAATTAAGAACCAGCTTAAGGCAGGTGAGAATGATGACGTTTGGTTGTTCTGTATCAGGGGACCTAAACCGAACTGAACGCCAGCAGTTGGAACATAGAATCAGTTTAACTCAGTTTCTCGATAAATGGGGAGGAGGGGTGGAGAGAGCTCGGTTTTAATCTATTTAGACACCTGGCAAAGGAAGAAGGGAGCTTTGGTTTTCACAGAAAGAATGGCGTACGTGAGACAGTAACTTTCAGTGCAGAGACTGGATACAGTGCCAAGACATTCACGCCTTACTGTTACACGTAAATAAGTAAGTAAGTAAATTGGTGTTTTACGCCCAGTCAACCAGTGCGGTTATGTCAGGCCGACATTGTTACACACTTGGGACAATGTATACTGTCTGTTCCAACCGAACGTTACTTTTTATCCACGAACACGGTTCTCTCTCTCTCCCTCTCTTGTATGCTCATACACGTATAAACTGTATAAATTTCTCTCTCTCTCTCTCTCTCTCTCTCTCTCTCTCTCTCTCTCTCTCTCTCTCTCTCTATATATATATATATATATAACCGAGTGTATTGTATACCTGTTCCGGGCCATGACCCTTTACTCTTTTCTTTCTTGTCCTTTTCCTTTTTGATTGGATGGGAGTTTTATGGCCCCAATAATCTAAGGTGTTAAAACCTGTGCGCTGGGCCGGCAGCGTTCCTTTTCTCCCAGTGTCCCTGCAGAGGCAGGTTGTTTGTTTGCTATTGCGGCCGATGTTCATGTGTTGATCTCAGGGGAGAGCCTGTAAGTAGTTATTTTCTATGGCTTGTTGTTCTGTGTTTCTTATTGATGTAAATAATGTATGTTTATAAGCTGCCACAAATAAGGCGTTAGGCTGGTATGCGGAAGGACCTCGGTTCGATACCGCTTCGGCTCTCCTTTCTCTTCAAAAAGGTTGTGATTTGTGGACAGTCTTGTAACTTTGTCCATCACTTCCTACTGAAACATTAAAATGGCTCACATCGCTGTCCATCTTAATGCAGGAATCATTCTGGGGGTGACAGTGTAGCGAAAGGTATATGATCTCCCTCTCCCCCCTCCTATACCTCCATACCCCCCCCCCCCCCCCCCCGCGGCTTCTCCCCGTCCCTAATAAGCCTTATGGTTTCTGTGGACGTTAAGCACCATGTTACTTACTTCACAAGTATAATTTTTGTTGCGACAAACACGTGTGTGTCACGACAAAACACGTCTTTTGTCGCGACAAACATATTTTTGTCACGACAAAACTCTTGTCGCAACAAATATTTGTCGCGACAAACATAATTTTGTCACGACAAAACTACAAGCTTACTTTTGTCGCGACAAACACGTGTTTTGCCGAGACGACAAACACGTGTTTGTCGCGACAAAAATGATACTTGTGGCAGCTGCCGCCAATGATAGTCCTTAGGGTCAGTGCAGGAACCCATTCCTATCACGTGTGCGGTATTTTCCGGTGTCCAAACGCTGGTGTAGCTGCCGGTGTTTGGGAGTTTGAACGTGCGCACAGATGTTGATGTATGCGATTGCTCAGACATACAGATGTTGATGTATGCGATTGCACAGACGTACAGATGTTGATGTATGCGATTGCACAGACGCACAGATGTTGATGTATGCGATTGCACAGACGCACAGATGTTGATGTATGCGATTGCACAGACGTACAGATGTTGATGTAAGCGATTGCGCAGACGTACAGATGTTGATGTATGCGATTGCACAGACGTACAGATGTTGATGTAAGCGATTGCACAGTCGTACAGATGTTGATGTATGCGATTGCACAGACGTACAGATGTTGATGTATGCGATTGCACAGACGTACAGATGTTGATGTATGCGATTGCACAGACGTACAGATGTTGATGTATGCGATTGCACAGACATAGGCTGAACGAACACCGTAAGAGAGTCTGCACTGAAAGTTGACTGGGAGAAAAATCCTTTGCAGCCCCAGAGAGAGAGGGGTGGGGGAATAGAGTGGGGAGGGAGGGAGAGATATTCAGCAATTGAGCGTTTTAATATAGCGCTATTCTCTTCTCTGTGTGTGTGTGTGTGTGTGTGTGTGTGTGTGTGTGTGTGTGTGTGTGTGTGTGTGTTGTGTGTGTGTGTGTGTGTGTGTGTGTGTGTGTGTGTGTGTGTGTTGTGTTTTGTGTGTGTGTGTGTGTGTGTGTGTGTGTGTGTGTGTGTGTGTTGTTGTTGTTGTTGCTTCCGAGCAGATTCGTTGCCTTCCAGTCGCCTGCGACTCTCAGTGCGACTGTAGCTTTACACACAGCGCGGTTTAAGACAGAGGGAGACGGAGGCAAAGTCAGAGAGAGAGAGGCAGAGACACAGAAACAGACAGAGAGAGAGAGACAGAGACATAGACACAGAGAGTCAGAAAGAAAGAAAGAGAGAGGGGCATGGAGAGAGAGAGAGAGAGAGAGAGAGAGAGAGAGAGAGAGAGAGAGAGAGAGAGACAGACAGACAGACAGACAGACAGACAGACAGACAGACAGACAGACAGAGGCATGGAGTGAGAGAGAGACAGAGACAGAGGCATGGAGACAGGCACAGAGAGCGACAGAGACATAGACATAGAGAGACAGGGAGAGTCAGAGAGAGAGAGAGAGAGACAGACAGACAGACAGACAGACAGACAGACAGACAGACAGACAGACAGACAGACAGACAGAGGCATGGACAGAGAGAGAGAGAGAGAGAGAGAGAGAGAGAGAGAGAGAGAGAGAGAGAGAGAGAGGCATGTAGACAGACAGACAGACAGACAGACAGAGAGAGAGAGACAGAGAGACACAGAGAGATAGAGACACACAGAGACAAGACACACACACAGAGACAGAGTAGTGGTGCCGAGCCCATCAGACAGACGTGAGGACAACAAACACTGAGGCACTGTCATCAAATCTTCCGCCATCATTCATTTTCTTCATCAACATTGCATGACACACAGAGACAAGACACACACACAGAGACAGAGTAGTGGTGCCGAGCCCATCAGACAGACGTGAGGACAACAAACACTGAGGCACTGTCATCAAATCTTCCGCCATCATTCATTTTCTTCATCAACATTGCATGCCAGGGAGAGGGTAGGGTGATGAAATGGGCAGTGGGGGAAGGTGGGAAGGGGTGGAGGGGGGGGCGAAGGGAGCGTCAATCCACGCTAGGTTACCGACTGCCACGTCGATCAAATCCGCCAGCTACACCCCACCCCCACCCACCCCCACCCGGCCGCTGAAATCTTAAAAGCGATGAACACAACATACAACATATAACAAAGTTATCTGCAGACAGTCTTTCTATAGCAGCGTCCAAGGTGGACCGGACCGATCGACCTTTTCGGAACCCTGCTGGTGCGTCATTTAAGACAGAACTGCTATCGGCCCATGCTTTTAGACTGCTGTTAATAATGTGTTAATGCTGTTAATAACTCCCGTATTGTTCTACCAGGTCACAAATACGTTGTTCAACATCTGCGGTGTGGCAGTTTGACTCCGCAAACTCATAAAATCTACTACCACAAGGCGACACGTAATAATAATAATGCAAGTTTGTAAAGCGCCTACCCTGCAACTCAAAGCGCCGAACAAGCATACACACATAATGTACATCGAGATGGAAAATGTTATCCCCCCCCCCCCCCAAAAAAAAAAGAAGAAGAAAAAAAGACTTACATGTACGTGGACAAAAACAGTCTCTCTGCGGTGCCGAGTAAGGTTAGTTAGTTGAAGATTCAAGATTCAGGATTACTTTATTATCTCATCAGAGAAATTAAAACGTGGCTCAACATTAACCAGATTCAGATTACATCAGAGTACACAATAACACATACTGAATACATTAAAACTCGAAGAACACTTACTGAAAATACAACAGTTACAGTTAGCTGGTTAGTTGGTTATTTGATACTTTGAGTCCAGTCAACCACATAGGGTTATTATACTTTGAGCCCAGTCAACCACATAGGGTTATTATACTTTGAGCCCGGTCAACCACATAGGGTTATTATACTTTGAGCCCGGTCAACCACATAGGGTTATTATACTTTGAGCCCAGTCAACCACATAGGGTTATTATACTTTGAGCCCAGTCAACCACATAGGGTTATTATACTTTGAGCCCAGTCAACCACATAGGGTTATTATACTTTGAGCCCAGTCAACCACATAGGGTTATTATACTTTGAGCCCAGTCAACCACATAGGGTTATTATACTTTGAGCCCAGTCAACCACATAGGGTTATTATACTTTGAGCCCAGTCAACCACATAGGGTTATTACATCAGAGCTATGCGGAGAAAGCCCCAGGCAGCTTCA
>OY757554.1:5795586-5815586 GCA_963584105.1 Alviniconcha strummeri
TTGGGCCTTTATTTCCTCCTTGTTATTTCATCGTTCTCGAGTCTTGTTAGGTGCGTGGCGTTTCGGTCTTTTTCGTTGTGTTTACTCTAGCTTCCACAACATGCTAGACCTCATCAGGGAGCCTGCCTTTTATTGGGTGCTTTATTTTAGTTTCCCAGTTTATCCTTGTGTATTTCATCATTTGTAGCGATGAACAAGGTTTGTTCTTTCTAGTTCAATAGACCAGCGATTTCATGGCCTCCCTGGGTTAGGTTTGGGGTTGGGCTAGTTCCCGCTTCTTTTCATTCACTGTTTTTTCTCTTGGCTTGCCATTTTGTTCTCGAGTTATATCGTTCATTACGATGTACGAGTGAGGGGGGTGGGGTGGGGGGTGGTCTCGATGTTTCACGAGGCCGCTCATTCTTTTTTTTGTGTGGGGTAGTTCGTGAGCGTTTTTCGCCCTGTCGTGTTGTTGTCGGCTCAATGGGTTGTATCGTGTACACGGATTACGTGTATCCAGACTTTGTGCCGCTGCTCGCTGACATTTCTTGCCTCCACTTTCTTTTCAGATTTTTTTCTTCTTTTTTTCTTTTTGTTTTTTGTTTTTGTTTTTTGTTTTTTGTTGTTCCTCTTTTCTTTTTCTTTTTTTTTCTTTTCACCATGCGTTTTTTTATGTTTTTTTATTGGCCATTTCGTACCCGCTTGTTAGCTTGCCTGATTAGGGCAGCCATTTTGCATTAGTCTTTTCGTCTGCATTTGTTCACATCCCGATGCTTTATCATCGGTAGTCCTGATTAGCGATTTGCTTTATCAGTCTGCAGCCTTTGTTTTTCTAGATGGAAGCCGGGTTAGTGGGTTAGTTATGGTTAGTTTGGCTTTCCATCTGTTTGTCGTAGGCACAGTTATTTTTGCTCTGTGCTCTTATGGCTTTTGACTGTAGTCGTCCACTCGTTTGTTGCAGACAGTAGTCTATAAAATCTGTGATTTGGTGGGTTTTTTCCCCCCTACTTTATGCTTGCAAGTAGGCCACCGTTTGGGGTTTTGAGGTGGTTTCAGCTGTTT
This sequence comes from Alviniconcha strummeri, assembly GCA_963584105.1. Lineage (NCBI taxonomy): Eukaryota > Metazoa > Mollusca > Gastropoda > Provannidae > Alviniconcha > Alviniconcha strummeri. Next base: position 5,796,628 of record OY757554.1, read on the forward strand.
TGTTTCTTTCATTTGGTGTCAGCTGTTTGCTTGCCTGATTAGGGCAGCCATTTTTCGTTTGCTTGCCTGATTAGGGCAGCCATTTTTCGTTTGCTTGCTGATTAGGGCAGCCATTTTTCGTTTGTTTGCCTGATTAGGGCAGCCATTTTTCGCTTGCGACCATCATTTGTGGTTTGGTCTTTCTTTCTTTGCCATAGGCAATTATGGCTTGTTATTTGTTTCTTTCTTTGCCACAGGCATTTGTGTACAGCCTCTTTCTTTAATGGCGTTTTCTGCCGTAGGCATTCGTGTTAGACTTTTTGTCTTTGCACTTTTCTTTTTTTTTCTTTTTCTTTTTTAGCGCGTTTTTGAATATCCACCGAAGTGGTGTACTTACAGCGCGCTAACATAGTTGGTGCCACGTGAAATTTCTGCCGTCTCGGTGCGTTCTGTGTACACCATACAACCATGCACCATGTCACTTCATGCAAAGCCACATACGAAAGGTGCATGCATGTTTAGCTGTACCTGCCACTGCTCTTTGGCAGAATGATCGGGGTTTTTTACGTGCTATTGCGGTAATATGGGGGTGGAATAGATACTGAAATAAGAGTAGATACCGAAATAAGAGTCAGCACAGAAAGTTGACCATGGAGAAGAAAATTCTCCCCGCCGCTCCTGCACGGACACAAACCCGCGACCTTTCAATCACGAGTCCGGCGCTCTAACCACTGAGCTATCCCTGCACCCCGTGCAATGCACACATTACAATAATAATAATTTGGTCAGTTCTGTAGCGCAATATCTCGCCGACAAGGATGAACACGGTGCGAGTTACAACATCACAAAAATGTGTTTTCATAAAACCTCAAAAATTATATCTAAACATAATATTGTATTCCTCGTACACGGGACACACACACACACACACACACACACACACACACACACACACACACACACACACACACACACACACACACACACACACACACACACACACACACACACACACACACACACACACACACACACACACACGCGCGCTCAGAGGGAATCTAACTGGGAGTTATACAGGGTAAGGGGGAAGAGGGGCAGGAAAGACGAAGACAGAATTTGAAATCACTTGTTGTGGTATTGTTTCTAGATGCGAGTTTTAACGCAGTTTAGAGGGCATGAATGTGACGGACGTCAGACGGGCGAGAATTCCATTGCTTTGGAGCGCAGTAAAAGAAACAGCGTTGGCCAAATTGGTTTTAGTTTTACCATACTATGTGTCCGCGTGTCTGCAGAAGAACGAAGCTTCCCGGAAGGGGTGTACACAGTGAGAAGGTCAGAGAGATAGGCAGGAGATGAGTCAGATAAGTTGTGACAGTTAGTTGACGGTTTGTAGTCTATTCTGCTTGGACCGGTAACCAATGAAGAGCTTTCTGAAGGTGTTGCACATAATCACGTTGCCTGCTTTGAAAACGAGTTTTTTCAAGACAATCACATAGAGAGGAAATTCAAGATTAGCCAGTTAACACGGGGCGGAGGGTTAAAAATTAGCCAATCAACACGGAGAGGAAATTCAAAATTAGCCAGTCGAAACCGCAAACAGGCCTGGCGCTAAGAGGCTGCCAGCAGTGCTGCTGTGCGTTGGGTCAGAGGTCAGAGGCTAGAAAAAGTTCTTCCGGCACTTCATCGAGGCGCAGGAAAGATTAGGGAGAGTAAGTAAACATGGTGCTTAACGTCCACAGAAACCGTACGGCTTATCAGGGACGGGGACAAGGGGGGAAGGGGGTATGGAGGTGGGGGGAGAGGGAGATTATATACCTATCGCCACACTGTCACCACCAGAATAACTTCTGCATTAAGATGGGCAGCGATGAGAGCCATTTTAATGTTTCAGTAGGAAGTGATGGACAAAGTCACAAGACAGTGTCCACAAACCACAACCTTTTTGAAGAGAAAGGAGAGCCGAAACGGTATCGAACCGAGGTCCTTCCGCTTACCAGCCTAATGCCTTACCACTAGGCCAAACCGGCTCACAGATTAGGGAGAGGGTACACAATACGAATTAAGGCATTTCTGATTTCGGTCTGGCTGACCTGGAAGCCACTAATTATACTCTTTCCCGAGCGAGAAGTCGACTATCTTCTCGTGTCACGCCTGTCCCAGATGGAATCGGCAACACAGCACTTCGGTAGGGGGACAGCAGGGGGTCATTGGGGGGGGGGGGGGGGGAGGGGAGAGGTTGAGACCAATGTGCAAAGTCGATCCTGACAGTTTGGGGCTGGAAAGACAGCCCTGGTCTTCTGGGGCCCTGCAAGGGTTTAGTCGAGCTTTACATTTTCCAGTGGCTGACACAAAGTGTTTCAGGAGCAATTATGCGTATGCTCAGCTGACGGAAGGAGAAAAATGTTCGTAGTTCAGTCAGTGTTAATCCCAAAACTAACCCCAAACTAAGTAGTGACTGACTTTCACAATTAACATGTCGCCGAGATCCGAGTATTGTTCTGGTAAATCTCGTAGTTCAGTCAGTGCTAACCCCAAACTAAGTAGTGACTGACTTTCACAATTAACGGGTCGCCGAGATCCGAGCATTGCTCTAGTAAATCTCGTAGTTCAGTCAGTGTTAACCCCAAACTCTTTCACAATTAACGTGTCGCCGAGATCCCACCATTGCTCTGGTAAATCTTTCAAATACGTGGCTAATATACTGCTCAGTGAGGACGGCTCAGTGGTTATAGAGCGCCGGACTCGAGCTCGAAAGGTGGCAGGTTCGATTCTCGGCAGGAGCGGCGGGAGAGTTTTCCTCTCTAGGCTGACTGGTAAGTAAGTAAGTAAGTAAGTAAGTAAGTAAGTAAGTAAGTAAGTAAGTAAGTAAGTAAGTAAGTAAGTAAGTAAGTAAGTAAGTAAGTAAGTAAGTAAACATGATGCTTAACGTCCACAGAAACCATAATGCTTATTAGGGACGGGGAGAAGGGAGGAAGACGGTATGGAGGTGGGGGAAGAGGGAGATTATAGACCTATCGCTACACTGTCACCACCAGAGTGATTCCTGCATTAAGATGGGCAGCGATGAGAGCCATTTTAATGTTTCAGTAGGAAGTGATGGACAAAGTCACAGGACAGTGTCCGCAAACCACAACCTTTTTTGAAGAGAAAGGAGAGCCGAAGCGGTATCGAACCGAGGTCCGTCCGCTTACCAGCCTAACGCCTTACCGCTAGGCCGAACCGCCTCACGGGTGACTGGTCATTTGAGACCTATTTGATACTCCCATAAAACTCCACCCAGTCCTTCCGACTGCTTGTGAGAGCGCACGCCCTCCCCCCCCCCCACCCCCACCCCCCCCCCACCCCGCCCCTCTCTTTTTTTCTTCTTTTTTTTTCTCTTTTTTTTCTTCTCTCTTCCCCCCCCCCCCTCCCTCACTGTTTTCTTTTCCGGTACTAGTCATAATCATGGACTGATCAGATGTTCTGCTGCTTTATTTGCTGGTTGTATGCTCATAATATGTAACTGAATGATGTATGGCATGTGTTCATCTGGCGCTGTGAACACGCTATGTTTGTGTGGAAATTCTCGTGTATAACGTTTCACTCGCTCATTCATGTCTATATGTATACAAATAATGCCTGTAATTTGACATCTATAGTACTCATCAGCAGCTTAGCAAGGACTAGTTGTTAGAGTTTTTGACTGAACCTAAACTACAATCCTTGTAAAATAAAGTTTTCGAGTTCGAGTTCGACTTTGAGTTCAAGTGCTGACTCTCACTTCACTGCTGGCTACAAGTGCTGACTCTTACTTCACTGCTGGCTACAAGTGCTGACTCTTACTTCACTGCTGGCTACAAGTGCTGACTCTTACTTCACTGCTGGCTACAAGTGCTGACTCTTACTTCACTGCTGGCTACAAGTGCTGACTCTTACTTCACTGCTGGCTACAAGTGCTGACTCTTACTTCACTGCTGGCTACAAGTGCTGACTCTTACTTCACTGCTGGCTACAAGTGCTGACTCTTATTCACTGCTGGCTACAAGTGCTGACTCTTACTTCACTGCTGGCTACAAGTGCTGACTCTTCACTGTTGGTTCCCGCGTCTTTTCTGTCTTCGGTTCCTCTACATGGAATGGCCTTCCCCTTCCTCTCCGAGAAAAACCCTCTCTGGACACCTTCAGGTCAAACCTTAACCCCTTCACTGCCCCGGCTTGTACAATTTCCTGGCTGAATGATGCACGGACGCACCTGCAGACAGCATATTTTCCGGTCCCATAAAATCTATTTTCAATGCTATGCGGTTTGATGGAGATCCTTCCACATGCCAGTGCCAAATGAAGACAAAAAGGCTGCAGGGTTTCAAATTTTGCACTTTTATCAGTTGTGACATCATGGCAGTGAAGGGGTTAATAAGACATTTCTTTTCCCAAAACTATAGGCCTAACTACCATGTTTTCCGTTCCGTGCAGCTGTCTTGATCCGTCCCAATTCTCATTTTCTGCCCCGTTTTTTAAATTGTGTGTAAATGAAGTAAAGTCTTGTATAAAAATAAAATCTGAAACAAGAACGACCGCTAGCCGTTCTAAAAACAAGATCCAATCACATGAAAGTTTCAAAAGAATGTTGTTTGTTGTGTTCTGAGTTTTGTCCTAGCACATAGCATTCTTTTGAACCTTTCGTGTGTTTAAAGTCAGCATGCGCGTGCGTGCGGGTGTGTGTGTGTGTGTGTGTGTGTGTGTGTGTGTGTGTGTGTGTGTGTGAACCTCTTGCAGGAAACTGGGGTTGCCTCACCTGCATATCCATCCGGCTACAGAACCGGAAGACCAGTGCTACCCATGATTTATGATTGTCATTTAATGCACCCGAGGTACAAGTTGTTCGATAAGACCGAAACAGCAATTTTTCAGAATGAAAAGGAAAAGCAATATTTGCCAATGATCACAAGAGATGGTGGTTAATGTTGCTAGGGAATTCACACCGTACACAGCTTTCCTAATTGGATTATGTTAATTAGCCTTGCTGTTTGCGGATTGTTTTAATTAGCTGTGATGTTTGTAGTGACGTATATCCAGTCCACATAGAATTCTATTTTCTCCTCAACAGCATACGAGCAGATTTCACTTCATCTGCTCTTGCAAACGTTTCATTTCTTTGGGAATAAATACTGTGAAGACAGCGCTGTAAAACTGAGGAAATCCAACGAGATTTTTATTTTTAAAAAATAGAATCTGATCTCTTCTTCGTGTGAACATGCCGTGCTGTGATGAAGCTTGGTCTCTTCCAGCGGACAATTAGCCATGCTGTGATGAGGCTTGGTCTCTTCTTCCTGTGGGCAATTAGCCATGCTGTGATGAGGCTTGGTCTCTTCCTGTGGGCAATTAGCCATGCTGTGATGAGGCTTGGTCTCTTCCTGTGGGCAATTAGCCATGCTGTGATGAGGCTTGTCTCTTCCTATGGACAATTAGCCATGCTGTCATGAGGCTTGGTCGCTGTGATGAGGCTTGGTCTCTTCTTCCTGTGGGCAATTAGCCATGCTGTGATGAGGCTTGGTCTCTTCCTGTGGGCAATTAGCCATGCTGTGATGAGGCTTGTCTCTTCTTCCTGTGGGCAATTAGCCATGCTGTGATGAGGCTTGGACTCTTCCCGCGGAAGTTTTCACAAGACCCTTTGATGACACCAAACATTCAGTAGATAAATTAGATACATTTCTCTGGGATCTGAATACGTGGAAATTCCGTGACAAGAAGTGTTCCTCTGGTAGAAGGGACGGAAGTAATCGTGTTAAAATAATGACTGCTGGAAGGCTTTAATGGATTGTGGGGGAAAGGAGTTTTACTCTCCGAATGACACCGAGTCGCCCGACACGCCCAGTGCGAACACACACACACACACACACACACACACACACACACACACACACACACACACACACACACACACACACACACTTCAGTCAAAGCTCAGTTCATTTAATATTACAGCTTACTTGACGGATGGTATCAAGCCTACGTGACCCAAGAGATTTATCGGCCAATCCATTTTGCCAATAGCTAGTTCTGTCTGGCTTGTAACTGGCCTCCGTCTGAGTTTGATAACGCAGGGAATACAGATTCACTTGCAGCCTACACTGCTGAAAGGGTCACTTGGTGCACGCTTTGTCACTGTTTCGCCAGCACCACTATGTAATCATTCTTTGCTCTTCCCAGAGTATGTACATGTGAGTAGGACAAGCATGCAAGGCTATAGAAAAAAGAATCAACAACAAAGGAAATCAATAGCGCCCGACAGACATCACAAACGTAACAAGAGACAGAACAGACCTGAAGTGCTTACGGTAACTGTCGCTTGACATGCTTAAGGTACAAAACCAGTCACATTTCAAATTCCTTCTTATTAGTGTCAGACTGTCTGTCTGTCCGTCTGTCTGTCTGTCTATCTGTCTGTCTCTGGTGCGGTGCGGTGTGGTGTGGTGTGGTGTGGTGTGGTGTGTGTGTGTGTGTGTGTGTGTGTGTGTGTGTGTGTGTGTGTGTGTGCGTGCGTGCATGCGTGCGTATGTACGTGTGTGTGTGTATGTGTGTGTGCGTTCGTGCGTGCGTGCGTGCGTGCGTGCGTGCGTGCGTGCGTGCGTGCGTGTGTGTGTGCGTGAGTGTGTGTGCTATTCTGACTCGAAAACTTTACAATGATTGTTGTTTCGGTTCAGTTATAACAAATCTAAAAACCAGTCCTTGCTAGGCTAGTGATTAATAATACAAATAACAATAATAACAACAACAACAATTTCTAATCTATATACATCATTATATGAAGCATGAATCATTCTTCATGAAGCAAGCAAGTTTCCGTACAAAACTTGCGTGTTCACAGCGCCAGACGCACGCATGCAAACAGAGCGTGTACAGCACTCGGAGGCCTTCCCATGGCCCAGTCTCCAACGCCGCCCATCCGCCGCACCCTGCCGCCGTTATTTCGGTCGTGACGTATTAGGTTCAGTTCAATTAAAACATTGTTAATTATCCCACAAGGGGAAATTTGGTTGTTTTCGTGTCCTGTTCTGTATCTATTCCTACCTCCCCCCCCCCCCCCGCCCCCCCGTTTTTATTTTATTACTCCTGCTGTCTGTGAATTCAAAACCCCAAAGGTCTAGCACAAAATAATACCATTAGGTGTACACATGATAATGGTGATCATGCTTTACTTGGGGGTAATAGTTTTCATTTTTTACATGGGGATAATAGTTTTCATGCTTTACATGGGGGTAATAGTGATCATGCTTTACATGGGGTAACAGTGATCATGCTTTACATGGGGGTAATAGTGATCATGCTTTACATGGGGGTAACAGTGATCATGCTTTACATGGGGGTAATAGTGATCGTGCTTTACATGGAACTAATAGTGATCGTGCTTTACATGGGGGTAATAGTTATGCTTTGCAGGGAGTAATAGTGATCATGCTTTGCATGGAGTAATAGTGATCATGCTTTACATGGGGGTAATAGTGATCATGCTTTACATGGGGAAAATAGTGATCATGCTTTACATGGTGGTAATAGTGATCATGCTTTACATAGGGGTTATTCGCTAAGCCCAGTATCTCCCTTTTTATCTCCAATAAAGGTACATACTTCCAGCGGTCAGCCCTCGTTCATACAATACAAAAGTGATGGGGTAGGCGGTAATTGTTCCCAACTGGGATGGTGATGATGTAGTTCACTGTTACTTCTAAAGTCTTGTTTTCACGTATTGCCTGTTACAGCTTTCGGCTTCTTATTTCTGTCATCTGGTGTGGTTGTGACCGCTTTTATATTTCTATCGTCTGCTTGTGGTTGCCAGTGTAACGTTTGACGTCGTGTATATGACATCTACTGCATCCGCTGAGGTTAGAGGTTGTCATCCGATTACAGAAATAAGACTGGCTCTCCTTTTGAAATTGCAGCTACGATGGGGTTACAAACTGGTCTTACTGTAGGATCTACAGTAAGACCAGCTTGTCACAGCGGTGACAACATTTGACAGGCAACGTTTGGACATGAATAAATGAATGAATGAAATTTTTTATATAGCGCATAAAAAAACTTCCACACAAAACCTTGCGTGTTCACAGTGCCAGATACACACAGTGCATACATGTAAACTCTCGCAAGCTAAAAACTATCAAAGGACATTCATACCAAACAATACAAACAGCTCTCGCAAGCTAAGAACTATCAAAGGACATTCATACCAAACAATACAAACAGCTCTCGCAAGCTAAAAACTATCAAAGGACATTCATACCAAACAATACAAACAGCTCTCGCAAGCTAAAGACTATCAAAGGACATTCTTACGAAACAATACAAACAGCTCTCGCAAGCTAAAAACTGTCAAAAGACACTCATACCAAACAATGCAAACAGCTCTCGCAAGCTAAAAACTATCAAAGGACACTCATACCAAACAATACAAACAGCTCTCGCAAGCTAAGAACTATCAAAGGACACTCATACCAAACAATACAAACAGCTCTCGCAAGCTAAAAACTATCAAAGGACATTCATACCAAACAATACAAACAGCTCTCGCAAGCTAAGAACTATCAAAGGACACTCATACCAAACAATACAAACAGCTCTCGCAAGCTAAAAACTATCAAAGGACATTCATGCCAAACAATACAAACAGCTCTCGCAAGCTAAAAACTATCAAAGCTAGGACACTCATACCAAACAATACAAACAGCCGCTATCCACACACCCCTTCCCAAAAATGCAATTACACATAGCAGCTAAAAAGACATCCCTTTTGTTCCTTTTCAGCCACTGATTCCTTTGCCTAATACTGATTTGAATCCCTTCTGACTATGTCGACAAACGAAAGAACAATCTCGCAAGCAAAAGATCAGATAAGATTTGTTTGTTCATGTGTTATGTAATGTACTTTACTGTAGCGTATTGTGATGCTTTCCATAATGATGACTCATAAAGGGCATCAGTCATAGTTTGTGTATGAGACGAATAAAATGTTGACAGTTGACCAACAAAGAACTACGAACCATCTAAGTTTCTTTTCGTTTTTCGCAGCCAGCGACAAAACCTCCAGAGGATGGCCTTTGCCTGCTTTATTCACCCAAGGGGAAGACGCACTCGCTCCCGTCCCTTTGACGATGCGGGGAACGCTTACCAATAGTAGGAGACGGACAACGACCACAAACTAGTGACTCCAGAGCAACACAAGCTGGAAAGCCGCTAGACTGCAACGCACTGACAAGCTATCAGGCCTCTTGGTTTCTCTGTCCGCTTTTCCGGGAACCATCTCTCGGGCAGCCTTCTCACTTCTCATCCGCAGTTGTCTACCTCTCGGGCAGCCTTCTCATCCGCAGTTGTCTACCTCTCGGGCAGCCTTCTCATCCGCAGTTGTCTTCCTCTCGGGAAACCTCATCCGCAGTTGTCTCCCTCTCGATCAGCCTTCTCATTCACAGTTGTCTTCCTCTCGAGCAGCGTCTCATTCGCAGTTGTCTCACTCTCGGGCAACCTTCTCATCCGCAGTTGTCTCCCTCTCGAGCAGCCTTCTCATTCACAGTTGTCTCCCTCAGTCGCAGTTGTCTCCCTCTCGAGCAGCCTTCTCATCCGCAGTTCTCTCATCGCCGACAGTTCTCATCAGCAGTTCTCTCTCTCTTTCTCTTTCTCGGGCAGCATCAAGCATGGAGCACTTATCAAACCTGACAGACCCCCTGACAGCGTTTTTGGAGTTTGAGAACAAAAGTGAGGACAGCTTCTCCCATCACTGGGTCTCGTCCAGCTACATCCTGGTCCGCAACATGCAGACCGTGCTCGTGCCTTTCATCTTCCTCTTCGGCGTGGTGGGCAACCTGCTGGCCATTGGCTGTTTCCTCAGCCAATCGCTGCGCTCCACCTCCTGCGGCCTCTACATGGCAGCCAAGTGCACGTCGGACACGGCGTTTCTGGCGTCGCTCTTCATCATGTGGCTACACAGGGTGCGCGTGGACATCGTCAACGTTCAAGGAGTGTGTCAGCTGACGGTCTTCATCAGCTACATCTCGGGCTTCGTGTCTGTCTGGCTGGTGCTGGCCATCACCTACGAGAACTACATCCGCGTCTGCTGTCCCTACCTGACCAAGATCCGCTGCACGCGGCGCGTGGCGCTAGTCACCATCGCCGCCATCGTCGCTTTTGCCGTCGTCTTCTACAGCTTCGCTCTCTGGACCACAAACGTTCTGGGAGAAGGTGTTGAGGAACCCCTCTGCATGTCCTTGCTCAAGTTCAAGGATGTCCTCATGGTCATGACCTTCATTGACACGGTCATAACCTTGGTACTGCCGTGTCTGATCATCGTTCCCTTGGACACAGCATCCCTCGTGGCCATTATCCACGCCTACGACCGGAAGAGCAGGCTTCACGACACGTTGCTAGGCAACAACAGCAACCCTCGCAGGTTCCAGCAGTCCATGGAGGCCAAGGTGGCCACCTTTCTGCTGAGCGTGTCCTTGACCTTCCTGCTGCTGCACACACCGGGTCATCTGATTCGACTGAAACTGCTAGTGAGCCGATACATCATGCATTCGTGAGTAGAGCGCCTCTGTGTCTGTTGCGGCCCGAGTTTGATGGTCTGCCTGTACGTTTCGTAACCCCGACACAATTTCGTCACCTCCGGGTGACAAATGGTGCAGAAAAGTTCACTCACTGCACGATCTGTCAGTCCTTCGCCAGCACCAGCACTGTAATCTGTCTTCTTGTGTCGTTCCGTAGCTTGATAAAGGGAATTACCCGGGAAATTTGCATGTTGTGTTTTGTCCTAATAAACAGCGTTCTTTTGAACCTTTTGTGTGTTTGGAGCTTGATTTTTCTACAGTTCAAAGGTAGAGGGATGCGTAGCTGAGTACGACTACGTAAGAAAATCATTAAAAAAACTAAACAAAAATTAAACGAATCTTACTCTTGGGAACGGATTGAAAAAAATTCCTGACATGAATAACATGGAGATAGTTTCGGGATTGACTTTGTCTTGCGCAGTGTAGATGAATTTAGCCTTATCAGATATATGGATTAAATAGCCATTGCAGTAGGCAGCCACTTGCCGGAAGTGTGAAACGGTCTCTAAAAGTTGCCTAACTGATGAAACAGGCAATTTGCATCTATGCAGCTATACATGTATAGATCGCGTGATATTATCATTTTAAATGGTTGACTTAGGCTAGTTTAAGTAATTAATGATATACTGATGCGTGTCTTTAAATGTCTGACAACTCTGGGTTGCACTGTAGTGTGTAGTGTCAACTCGTTCTGTGCCTGCGTTGCATTGTATTGTATGGTGTCACCTCGTTCTGTGTTGCATTGATATTGTATAGTGTCACCCCGTTCTGTGTTGCACTGCAGTGTATAGTGTCACCTCATTCTGTGTGGCACTGCATTGTATAGTGTCGCCTCGTTCTGCGTGGCATTGTATTGTATAGTGTCACTTCGTTCTGTGCCTGTGTTGCATTGTATTGTATAATGTCATCTCATTCTGTGTGGCATTGTATTGTACAGTGTCACCTCGTTCTGTGTTGTATTCTTTTTGTATAGTGTCGCCTCGTTCTGCGTGGCATTGTATTGTATAGTGTCACGTCGTTCTGTGCCTGTGTGGCATTGTATTGTATAGTGTCACCTCGTTCTGTGCCTGTGTTGCATTGTATTGTATAGTGTCACCTCGTTCTGTGCCTGTGTGGCATTGTTATTGTATAGTGTCACCTCGTTCTGTGTGGCATTGTATTGTATAGTGTCACCTCGTTCCGTGCCTGTGTTGCATTGTAGTGTGTAGTGTAACCTCGTTCTGTGTTGCATTGTAATGTATAGTGTCACCTCGTTCTGTGTCTGTGTTGCATTGTCTTGTATCGTGTCACCTCGTTCCATGCCTGTGTTGCATTGTAGTGTGTAGTGTCACCTCATTCTGTGTTGCATTGTATTGTATAGTGTCACCTCGTTCTGTACATGTGTTGCATTGTAGTGTGTAGTGTCACCTCGTTCTGTGCCTGTGTGGCATTGTATTGTATAGTGTCACCTCGTTCTGTGTTGCATTGTATTGTACAGTGTCATCTCATTCTGTGTTGTATTCTTTTTGTATAGTGTCGCCTCGTTCTGTGTGGCATTGTATTGTATAGTGTCACCTCGTTCTGTGTTGCTTTGTATTGTATAGTATCACCTCGTTCTGTGTTGTATTCTTTTTGTATAGTGTCGCCTCGTTCTGTGTGGCATTGTATAGTGTCACCTCGTTCCGTGCCTGTGTTGCGTTGTATTGTATAGTGTCACCTCGTTCTGTGTTACATTGTATTGTATAGTGTCACCTCGTTCCGTGCCTGTGTTGCATTGTATTGTATAGTGTCACCTCGTTCTGTGTTGCATTGTATTGTATAGTGTCACCTCGCTCTGTGTTGCATTGTCTTGTGTAGTGTCACCTCGTTCTGTGTCTGTGTTACAGGGCCCTGACCGACACCGACGCCCTGTTACAGCGGCTGTTCGAAACGCTCTACTACTTCAACTTCTGCTGCAGCGTGGTCATCTTCCTGGCCTCTGGCGCCAACTTCCGGGCCATCTTCGTGTCCATGTACTGCCGGCGCTTCGTGTACCTGGGCAACGCCTGCCCAGACCGCTTCATCATCCGCCTGCATCGCAGGGAGTCGGTACACCTGTGCGAGAACCTGGCCTTCGATCCAGACTGCACCGGCGCCACTCACAGCATCGACACCGAGGAATAATCTGACGCGCGGCTCTTGGCGATTGAGGCGTCAGGCGTTGCCAGTCTGACGCGCGGCTCTTGGCGAGTGAGGCGTCAAGCGTTGCCAGTTTGACGCGCAGCTCTTGATGATTGAGGCGTCAGGCGTTGCCAGTCTGACGCACAGCTCTTGATGATTGAGGCGTCAGGCGTTGCCAGTCTGACGCGCGGCTCTTCAAGATTGAGGCGTCAAGCGTTGCCAGTCTGACGCGCAGCTCTTGATGATTGAGGCGTCAGGAGTTGCCAGTCTGACGCGCGGTTCTTGCTGATTGAGGCGTCGAACGTTGCCAGTCTGACGCGCGGCTCCTGGTGATTGAGGCGTCAGGCATTGCCAGTCTGACGCGCGGCTCTTGAGGCGTCAAGCGATGCCTGTGGGAAGGAAGACAAGAAGGATCGCCGTGCACATCCACGGCGGGATCAGCAAACGCTGCGAAATTGTTTGCATTGCTAGCACATCATCGCACTGCAGGCTAGAGCGCTGCACGTGTATTGTTACGTGTGTATTATGAGCTACTGAAAGTGTTTTCTTGCAGAACCGCTCTCTGTGTTACCGTGCCAGTCTAGCGATGCCCTCACAGAACTGCTGTCTGTGTTACCGTGCCAGTCTAGCGTTGACCTCACAGAACTGCTCTCTGTTACCGTGTCAGTCTAGCAATGCCCCTCACAGAACTGCTTTCTGTTGCCGTGCCAGTCTAGCGATGCCCCTCACAGAACTGCTGCCTGTGTTATTGTGCCAGTCTAGCGATGCCCCTCACAGAACTGCTGCCTGTGTTATTGTGCCAGTCTAGCGATGCCCCTCACAGAACTGCTTTCTGTTGCCGTGCCAGTCTAGCGATGCCCCTCACAGAACTGCTTTCTGTTGCCGTGCCAGTCTAGCGATGCCCCTCACAGAACTGCTGCCTGTGTTACCGTGCCAGTCTAGCGATGCCCCTCACAGAACTGCTTTCTGTTGCCGTGCCAGTCTAGCGATGCCCCTCACAGAACTGCTTTCTGTTGCCGTGCCAGTCTAGCGATGCCCCTCACAGAACTGCTTTCTGTTGCCGTGCCAGTCTAGCGATGCCCCTCACAGAACTGCTGTCTGTGTTACCGTGCCATTCTAGCAGTGCCCCTCACAGAACTGCTTTCTGTTGCCGTGCCAGTCTAGCGATGCCCCTCATAGAATTGACGAGACTCAGATGTGGAGGGGTCGCAAGCAAGCAATCCGTGCTGAGGCTTTTGTTTCCAAATCGAGTCGATCTTCGTCTACCGGAGATCTGAAAGATTTTTGATGCTTTAAAGGAATGTTCTTTGCTTTCAGCCACACAACCTTGTATTCTTTATGATCTGTCTGTGGTTTTTGTGCGTGTATTTGGGCCGTGGTTCGCTTTCACTGTAATGTTGTCTCATTGGACTCTTTCACAGAATCGTCTTCTCAGTACTTGCTTTCCTGTTAGTCGCTTGCTCACCAAAACATGCAGTGTATGATACAACATTCAGGTGTGATAGTTGACAGTCCTTGCTTATCAAAGCGTGCAGTGCGTGGTGTTAACAACCAGGTGTGATAGTTGACAGTACTTGCTTATCAAAGCGTGCAGTGTATGGTGTTAACATTCAGGTGTGATAGTTGACAGTCCTTGCTTATCAAAGCGTGCAGTGCGTGGTGTTAACAACCAGGTGTGATAGTTGACAGTACTTGCTTATCAAAGCGTGCAGTGTATGGTGTTAACATTCAGGTGTGATAGTTGACAGTACTTGCTTATCAAAGCGTGCAGTGTTAACATTCAGGTGTGATAGTTGACAGTACTTGCTTTTCAAAGCGTGCAGTGTATGGTGTTAACATTCAGGTGTGATAGTTGACAGTACTTGCTTATCAAAGCGTGCAGTGTGTGGTGTTAACATTCAGGTGTGATAGCTGACGGTACTTGCTTATCAAAGCGTGAAGAGTGTGCTGTTAACATCCAGGTGTGATCGCTGACACTACTTGCTTATTAAAGCGTGAAGAGTGTGATTTTAACATTCAGGTCTGACAGTTGGCAATACTTGCTCACCAAAGCGTGCAGTGTGTGGTGTTAACATTCAGGTGTGACAGTTGGCAATATTTGTTCACCAAAGCGTGCAGTGTGTGATGTTAACCCCTCAAGTATGACAGCTATACTTGTTGGCTATACTTGTTGAACAAACCGTGCTGTGTGTTGTGTGTGATGTTAATGTACATTCAGGTGTGACAGCTGACAATACTTGCTCATCAAAGCGTGCAGTGTGTGATGTTAACATTCAGGTGTGACATTTAGCAGTACTTGCTCATCAAAGCGTGAAAGAGTGTGGGGTTAACAGTCTGGGTGTGACAGTGGACAATACTTGCTCACCAAAGCGTGAAGATTGCGAGGCCACATTCGGGTAAACAGTGCACTGTACATGCGCAGGACGAGGTGTTACCTTCGTCAGAAGCCTGTGCTACTGGCCGGTTGTTAGAAGTCTGTGCTACTGGCCGGTTGTCAGAAGCCTGTGCTACTGGGCGGTTGTCAGAAGCCTGTGCTACTGGCCGGTTATAGTTGTCTTTGCTGACCCTCACTTTTGTCCTTGTGCCCAGTTGTGATTTTCTTCTTCTTAATCGATATATCAATTTGCGTGTAACTGATTATGAACGACCTTGTCGTTGTTGTTGTGCTTCTGTTGCTGATGATGTTGGTGACGATGGGGAGGATGGAGAAAACCCAGTAAACGACCAAAACAAAACTGAAAACAAACAAGGACAACAGCAAACCGACAATGCCCCATAATTGATCAATTCAAGTATTATATTACTTGCACTTGCAGGTAGACTAATGCGCGTGTTTGCACCGACAATATCACCGATACACGCATACACACACACACACACACACACACACACACACACACACACACACACACACACACACACACACACACACACACACACACACACGCCCACACGCAAGCACGCATACACACTCACGTACGTACACACACACATACACACACACACACAACGCGCGCGCGCACGCGCACGCACACGCACACACACACATACGCACACACGCAAGCACGCACACACACACACACACACACACACACACACACACACACACACACACACACACACACACACTCACGTATGCACACGGACACATGGACGCACGCTAGCACGCACATACACACGCACACTCACGTATGCACACGGACACATGGACGCACGCTAGCACGCACATACACACGCACACGCGCGCACATGCACGCACGCATGCACGTACGCACACACACACACACACGCCTGCGCGCGCACGCACACACACACACACACACACACACACACACACACACACACACACGCCTGCGCGCGCACGCACACACACACACACACACACACGCCTGCGCGCGCACGCACACACACACACACACACACACACACGGACGCACGCAGGCACGCACATACACACGAACACGCGCGCGCGCACACACACACACACGCAAGCACGCACGCACACTCACGTACACACACACACACACACACACACACACACACACACACACACACACACACACACACACACACACACACACACACGGACGCACGCACACGCGCAAACACACACTCACACACGCGCGCGCGCGCATACACACACACACACACACACACACACACACACATACATACAGACATACATACACGCGCACGCTCAGCTATGCGCCTGATTCATACATAAACTGCTTGCTCGTTTGTTTATTTTTGTTTTTGTTTCTCGGATAACTGTTACGGGTGACGTGTAAATAACACCACGATTGTGATGGATGTAGTGTTGTGTTGCTGACGTTGCCGAGTTTGATATTTTAGAATCATCTGCACCTTATTAATCCCTTTCAGGTAAGCTACAGCAGCCTCAAAACATTCGGTTCTACTGATGTATGTGATGTTGCAGTGTTAGGCTACAGCAACAACTAAACACCCGGTTCTACTGATGTATGTGATGTTGCAGTGTTTAGCAAGGTAAGGCTACTGAAGCCACATCACACCCAGTTCTACCGATGTATGTGATGTTACAGTGTTAGGCTACAGCAACAACTAAACACGCAGTTCTACTGATGTATGTGAGGTTACAGTTTTTTTTTGTGTTTTTTTTTGCTGTCCCATCAACTGTGCCGACCTCAGAGGCACTGCTCCCGCGCCGCTCGTCCCGGCATCCCCCACCTCCGGCCACACCCAGGGCTCATTCCGCATCGCGGCCTCGCCCCCAGAGGTCCACAGGAAGTGACGTCAGATCGTTGGTAGGCTGCCATGCTGAGTCACTTCGGTGGTGTTCAGTAGTGCCTGTTCTGATTCAACATACGCAGGACACCACCTACTGTGCCCCCTACTGACAACAATGTTAGCTAAGTCGCGGAGTCAGACTGAGTGAGCGTCTCCCCAGACAGCAGACCGCCGCTACGTCCCTCCACCAATCCTCCTATGTGGACTCTCTGACGTTGAGGGCTTTGATCAGAACTGCCCCAGGCAAGGGAGGAGGGAGGAACACCGAGACTGAGGCCACCACGAGAGTGTGGCATGAAGGGCTACAGAAGCTGAGATTTTTTTTTTTTTTTTTTTTTTTTATGCAGTGATCGATGAGGATGAGGATGATAACTGATGATGCTATGGAGGTCCATTTCGGTTTGAGACTACTTGACAAGGCCGCAGACCACGCTTACTGTCACAATTATCCCGGTGTTAACCAGGCCCGGGAACTGCGGCACCTGCAGTGTTGGTCAAGTAATTAGAGCAACACCCTCAAAGACGCATCCGTGAACTGGATGAAGCTCGGCTGTGTGGTTCCAGCCTTCCCATTGGGCCCATAGCACTCCCAGCTCTGGGTATGAGCCGGCCAGGGCCGAAAAATCCCACATGACTCTGATGGGATTCGAACCCCAGACCTTCCGACCCACAGTCCGACGCGCTAACCACTGCGCTGCGGGGGCCGGTATGTTACAGTGTTTAGCAAGGTAAGGCTTTTGAAGCCATACACACAGTTCTACTGATGTCTGTGATGTTACAGTGTTAGGCTACAGCAACTACTAAACACCCAGTTCTACTGATGTATATGATATTACAGTGTTTACCAAGGTAAGGCTACTGAAGCCACATGACACCCAATTCTATCGATGTATGTGATGTTACAGAGTTTACCAAGGTAAGGCTACAGCAGACTCGAAACACCAAGTTCTACCGATGTATGTGATGTTACAGTGTTTACCGAGGAAATGCTGCAGCAGGTAGAAGATGAAGAGCAGCGCTATCCAGGCCGGCCAGTGCCACGTGATGTAATGCTGACCTGAGTAAGCCAATGGCAGCCTGAAGAGCAGCGCTATCACGTGATGTAATGCTGACCTGAGTAAGCCAACGGCAGCCTGGATAGCAGCGCTATCACGTGATGTAATGCTGACCTGAGTAAGCCAATGGCAGCCTGAAGAGCAGCGCTATCACGTGATGTAATGCTGACCTGAGTAAGCCAATGGCAGCCTGAAGAGCAGCGCTATCACGTGATGTAATGCTGACCTGAGTAAGCCAATGGCAGCCTGGAGAGCAGCGTTATTCTGTCCTGCTCCAGGTTTTTAATTGTCGCTGTTTACTTGTTCTGAATCAGTAGCAACTGTTAACTCTGCCCGGGAAGACGGTGAACTTCAGTCCTTTTCTGCCACTTTCATCTGCAGACTGGTGAACTTCAGTCCTTTTCTGCCACTTTCATCTGCAGACTGGTGAACTTCAGTCCTTTTCTGCCACTTTCAGCTGCAGACTGATGAACTTCAGTCCTTTTCTGCCACTTTCAGCTGCAGACTGGTGAACTTTAGTACTTTTTGTTTTCTCTTTTGTTTTCCTCACTTTTCCACTGACTACTGACCGCTGTGGACTGACTAACCGTAACGGACTGACCGCAATGAACAGCTGACTGCTATGGACTGACAGCTGTGAAAAGCTGACCGCTACAGACTGACCGCTGTGAACAGCTGACAGTAATGGACTGGGCTGACCGCTACAGACTGACTGTTGTGAACAGCTGACCGCAATGGACTGGCCGCTGTGAACAGCTGACCGCTACGGACTGGCTGCTGCGAACAGCTGACCGCAATGGACTGGTTGCTGTGAACAGCTGACAGTAATGGATTGACCGCTGTGAACAGCTGATCGCAATGGACTGACCGTTGTGAACAACTGACCGCAATAGACTGACCGCTGTGAACAGCTGACCGCTACGGACTGACCGCTGTGAACAGCTGAC
>OY757554.1:5825586-5853375 GCA_963584105.1 Alviniconcha strummeri
AAATCAGGAAACAGAACAAGGTAGCATCGAAAACGTGGACGTGGGTTTGGAAGGAGAGGAAGATGCTGAGGACGCTGACGAAGGTGAAACAGACGCCGAGTCCTTCGACGAAGAGGATGAGCTGAAGAGGCAGGCCAGGAAGCTGCACGACATCGACCAGGGTTGGGCCTGGGTGGTGCTGGTTGCCGCCTTCCTGGGGATGACGATCTTCGGCACCTTCACCTTCTCCACCGGTATCTTCCAGGCCGAGATCCTGCAGGTGGTGGAGCCCGATGTGCAGAAGACTTCCTGGGTGGGTGCCAGCCACCTGTGCGTGCTCTGTGTTATAGGTGAGACTTGGCCTTCCCTCAACGTTATAGGTAAGACCTGGCCTTCCCTCACAGGTGAGACTTGGCCTTCCCTCACAGGTGAGACTTGTCCTTCCCTCACAGGTGAGACTTGACCTTCCCTCACAGGTGAGACTTGTCCTTCCCTCACAGGTGAGACTTGACCTTCCCTCACAGGTGAGACTTGACCTTCCCTCACAGGTGAGACTTGTCCTTCCCTCACAGGTGAGACTTGGCCTTCCCTCACAGGTGAGACTTGACCTTCCCTCACAGGTGAGACTTGGCCTTCCCTCACAGGTGAGACTTGGCCTTCCCTCACAGGTGAGACTTGGCCTTCCCTCACAGGTGAGACTTGGCCTTCCCTCACAGGTGAGACTTGGCCTTCCCTCACAGGTGAGACTTGACCTTCCCTCACAAGTGAGACTTGTCCTTCCCTCACAGGTGAGACTTGACCTTCCCTCAACGTTATAGGTAAGACCTGGCCTTCCCTCACAGGTGAGACTCGGCTTTCCCTCACAACGTTGCCATGGAGATGAAAGAATGCCCTTGAGCTATGAAAGTCGTCTCCGTGCGACTCTTGGTGGTTCAGCGCAGTCAGGAGTCTGGGCATAGCCATACGCTGCAGGGGTCGTGCTGTGTACATGTGCAAACTGTGTGGCTGTTCAGAAAGCCATGAGGCGTGGCGTCACGTCGTTATTATTGAGTGCTTTTGCTTGGTCGCGCTGTTTAGTGTGTGTCTTTGTGTCTTTTTTCTGAACTTTTTCAAGTGTCTCTTCTCTGTTCAAACCAAAATGTGGGATCATTTGACAAAAAGGGTAAGGTTGCTGTTGTAGTACTTTAGATCTGTACTTTTCTCGTCTTTTTTTCTTCTTTTTTTTTTTCTCTCTTTCTTTTTTGTGTTTGTATGCATTTTGTTTTGTTTGTTTGTTTCTTTCTTCTTCTTCTTCTTCCTTCTTCTTCTTCTTCTTCAACTTGTTCTCGTGTGCTAATAACGTGAAAATTCCTTTCGCATGCCTTTAACCTATTGTAATGATTTGTTTTGAAGAATGTTCATGCACGATGACATTTTTCCTCGTCTTTGACTCACATGCACCCAAAAGCAGTGCTGTGAGAGTGAAATGACTTGACACCTGGTACTGACGGCAATGTGTCTGTTTCTCTGTCTGGACCTCACCGATCCCATAGGTCCGTTTGCAGGTTTAGTAAAGAACAGACTTGGCAGCAGAGCCACTGTTTTCATATCTTCTATCATCATATGCGTCGGTATGATTGGCGCCTCCCTCTCGCACAACGTCACCCAGTTGATTCTAACTTACGGCGTCATCACAGGTACGAACAGTTGCTTCCCCTCGTCGCTTCATAGTCTCTCTTGGCTCGTGTTGTTCACGTTGTGTGTTTTGCTGAATGCCCTTCGCTTTTCCACAGGTCTTACGCGGTGTGTCGGCAGTGAGAAAGAACTCTTGAACATGACAACACGACTGACGTTCAGGTCGGTCAGAGTGGTTAGTCACACTTCTAGTCAGTTCAGCTGTTAGATACCCACCGGCGTGCCTCATATCATCCATCTTTCAAACCACACCTTTCCATTTTGTTTCTCTGACATCAGTCACTTAGAAAGCAGAGGTTTACCCTTACAGACATAGTTCAGGAGCTGTGTGAGAGTCGAGGTGGCCGTCCTGGGTTGTCCGTCCTAACGAGCCTTCTGGTTTCCGTGGACGTAAAGCTATATTGAACCATGCTTCGGCAGTGGTCTCAGCTTGTCCCTAATATGTCAACCGACATCCGAGGACATTAAGCAACACTACGTACCTGCCTACCTACCCCTACAGATGAGAGCCGGTTTGGCCTAGTGGTAAGGCGGTAGGCTGGTAAGCGGAAGGACCTCGGTTCGATACCGCTTCGGCTCTCCTTTCTCTTCAAAAGTTGTGGTTTGTGGACACGGTCTTGTGACTTTGTCCCTCACAATTAATGAAACATTAAAACGGCTCTTATCACTGCCCATCTTAATGCAGGTCATTCTGGTGGTGACAGTGTAGCGATAGGTACATACTCTCCCTCTTCCCCCACCTCCATACCCCCTCCCCCCCGTCCCTAATAAGCCTTATGGTTTCTGTGGACGTTAAGCACCATGTTTACTTACTTACTTACCCTTACAGCTCAGGAGCTGTGTGAAAGTCGAGGTGGACGTCCTGGGCTCCCGTCCCTAATAAGCCTACGATTTCTGTGGACGTAAAGCAACACTCAACCAAGGGATTTACTGGGTAGTTCTGATCATAAATATAATTTGTTCACGATCCCCAAACTTTGATGAAAAGCATTGCAAAAATGGAAGAAAACGACAAAAGATGGATGTTTGATATATTTTAAAAACCCCAGCACGAGTACCTTTTTTTCCGAAACCTTTGCTACTGACCAAAACGTTTGTGGAGGTACACGATTTAAGTCCTGTCCTCGCCCACCCCGACCCTGTCTATTGCCCGTTTCCAGATGATCTGAGGTACCGCCAGTGTGGTTGTTAGAGGTACACTAAATCTAACTGTTTGCACACACACACACACACACACACACACACACACACACACACACACACACACACACACACACACACACACACACACACACAACTATATAATAAATTTAAAACAGAAAACTAGGGGCTGACCCCAAAAATGTGTACATGTTCTGTATTGTCCTGTTAAAACCAGCGTTCTTTTTAATCGTTTGTGTGTTTGGATCTTGTTTTAGAACACTAACAGTCACCCTTGTTTTAGAACACTAACAGTCACCCTTGTTTTAGAACACTAGCAGTCACCCTTGTTTTAGAACACTAACAGTCACCCTTGTTTTAGTTGTTGTTGGTTTGGTTTTTTCTTTTCTTTTTTCGTTTGCCAGTTTGTAGTTCAGTCGATAGTATTCTTTTACTTTGTCAGATAATTTCAATGCATAGTTGCAACAGAAAGATTATTATCATTGAAATTATTTCGTTCTCTGTACATTTGAATTGAACTGTATGTCATTTTGTTCATGAAATATGCACCATGTACCCTGCAGTCGTGTACAGCTCATAATCAGTGTAGGCTTTGAGATAAGGTCAAGGTGTATTTCATATGATTCTATAATGATCTCTTTATTTGTGTTTGAACAGTGTGTTTGTTTTCATCTGTCCGGGTGCATTGTTTAATTGTGCAATGCCTGAAAGGTTTGACAGCTCCTGACTCTGATTTCTTTTCATTCCCTAAAGCTGGGTGCATGAGAACAGTAACACAACACAGACAGCGAGAGAACGCAACACATCCAAACATACATTATACACAGATTGTTTCTCGACTGACATTTTTCACTGACTCTAAACGAATGGAGACTCTCTCTCTCTCTCTCTCTCTCTCTCTCTCTCTCTCTCTCTCTCTCTCTCTCTCTCTCTCTCTCTCTCTCTCTCTCTCAGTTAAACTGGAGGTTTCTTCAGTTGTTTGCTTTTTCGCAGAAATTGTGTACCTTTTTCACGTGCCTCCACCGTTTGGGTAACGTATGCCCCCTCCACCGTTTGGGTAACGTATGCCTAGTGGACTTTGAACGGAGCCGTGTGGGGGGGGGGGGGGGGGGGAGGAGGGGTTGGGGGTGATTTACTGTTGAGGCATTATATTTAGGTCTGGCAGACTTCCAAACAGAAGCAAAGTCAGCTCATATTGTGTGCATCGAGCCCTCCCGAAGCCTAATTCTATTTTTGCTTCCCCGAAGCCAAATAAACAGCAGGGGGGTATACATCCTAATGTCTGTTGGGGCCCGTGGTTATGTATGAAGAGAACATATTCCCATTATTCGCTTTTATCCTCTAAACAGTGACTACATAAATGCATAGAAAAGTTAGAAGGCGTGTGCGGATCGCAGATAAGACGATCTGGCCGGCCTAAACGCGTTTAAAGTTACAGACACATCTTTTTACGTTTAAGCAGCCTGAATACCGTGTAAAATGGGTACTCGATGCTGCTGTTACCGACAGAGGAAACTACTGAGGAGAGAACGAGCATAGTACTAAACGAAAGAAACCACTGAGTAAGTGGTAGACTCCGTCATCAGGGGAGATTATTTCTCGACTGACATTTTTCACTGACTCTAAACGTCTAAACGAATGAAGACTCTCTCTCTCTCTCTTTCTTTCGTAGTTTAGGTTCGTATTACTTTATCGTTTTTCGTATTACTTTATCGTTTTGTTGTTTTTCGAGAGTGGGTGGTGATAACAAACAACAACAGTAACAATATACTTCATTCATTCCAGCGGGAAATTAAAGCTGTCGTTCGATCTTACAACGAAGAACATATCTCAATAATTCTAAGTCATGAAACACACACACACATACACACTCTGTCTTAGACATACGCCCCCTTTCTCTCAATCTGCATACACTGATTATAGGAATATAAGCCTATAAGTGGCTATAAGACTTCTGTTTTTTTAAGGGGTTGGGGGTTTGGTGATAGGGTTTCTTTTTCTCCTGCATACGCTGCGTCGTCCTCTCGTATTATTCTGGTTCTGTGTTTCGTTACTTTTAAAAACTAGGATTATGCCTACTTTTAAAAACTAGGATTATGCCTACGTTCTGTCTCTGGCGAGACTAAGAAGGAGACTTGCATTTTATTTTTATTTTTTCGGTTGCATGGTTGTTGTTGTTGTTGTTTTCTTTTGTTGCTGTTGTTTGTTTTGTTTTTGTTTGTTTATATTCCTTTCTTCTTCTTTTCTTCTTCTTTTTTAATTCCTGGGGTTCATTGCAGGAATGGCTCTTGGCCCCTTGAGGTTTTTTTTTTTGTGGTTTGGGTTTGTTTTTAAAGATAACTGTCAACTCTTTGTTGTTGTTGTCGTTTTTGGAATGGGGATGTTTTTGTTCCCATAGATGGCTGTCACCGCTGTGTTGTTCTTGCTGTTTTTCAGGGATCGGCACAGGTATGGCTCTCAACCCTATGTTTGTTTCCGTCAGCTACTACTTTGAGCGCTATCGGGGATTTGCTTGTGGGATGATCGCCTCTGGTGCGGGAACCGGCATGTTTGTGGGTAAGCGGCAGCTTGCAGTGTGGTGGGCTGCCACTGACAGGAAGTTAAATGTGACAGTATCGGTTATACTGAACAGGAGCTTGGTTCATGGCACGTTCATGCAGTTGAAGTCACAAATCTGAAACACTAGAACGAGGCCCAGAGCGCTCGTGCAGAATCAACGCACAAGGGAGTTAATTAGTCCTTGAAATACCTAACACAAACACAACAACAAAGACCCCAGTCGCCTACGGTAACTCTCACGTGGCACCCGTGTATATACAAGGTACATAAACTCCACCAGAGGATGTACCAGAGTCTGGTGGAATTTATGTACAGGTCTTGTATTTACACGCATGCCGGGTGAAAGTTATTCGTGCCAGGGGTTGTTGTCGTTTGTGTTACGTATTTCGGGCGCTAATTAACTCCCTTGTGTGTTGCTTGAAGTTGCAGTTCAGATATGGATCCTTCGTTTTCAGTTGCAGACAGAGGTCCTGTATTCAGTTGCAGAGGTCCTGTTTTCAGTTGCAGACCAAGGTCCTGTTATCAGTTGCAGACAGACAGAAGTCCTGTTATCAGTTGCAGACAGACAGAAGTCCTGTTATCAGTTGCACAGACATAAGTCCTGTTATCAGTTGTGGACAGAGGTCCTGTTAGATTTATGTTAGAGGATTGTGCTTGATGAATATTTCATTATTTTATTTCTTCATCCATCTCCAGTCTCTGTTGTGTAAATTAAGCTTTTTATAGTCGAAATGCTCATGTGTGCGTGTGTGTGTGTGTGTGTGTGTGTGTGTGTGTGTGTGTGTGTGTGCGTGCGTGCGTGCGTGCGTGCGTGCGTGCGTGCATGCGCTTAGCATAGCCCCCCTGGACAAGATTTTGCACATTACAAGTACCGTAATCATTCATTTATTATCAATATATCATAATGGCCTGTGACGTGTAGGAGGGCCGATCATCCGACACCTCATCGAGACGTACGGCCTCAGCGGTGCCTTCCTGATCTGGGGCGGTGTGGGCCTCAACATCGGCGTGGTGGCCATGGTGATGACGCCCAGCTCCGTGGAGCGGAGGAGAGAGCAGGGCCAGCAGCTGGTCTACAGCCAGATGTGGAGGGTGGACTCCGCCATGCTCGCCAGCGTCTCCACCCTTCCTAGCGCCGGCGGGTACTGGGGCAGCGTCCTCGGTGCGTCCAGCTTCTTCATCAGGGACATGGACGCCGACCCTCTCGCGCTTCAGCAGTCGCAGGTGAGTCTGGGCGTGTCGTAGAATTGAGAGGAGATAGTCGAGGTGTCGAGTCAGCGAGTCATTCACATTAACATCCAATTAATTCATCACGGTCCCTCTACAAACTCTTTTTACTTTCTCGCGCTTCAGCAGTCTCAGGTAAGTCTGGGCGTGTCGTAGAATTGAAAGGCAATAGTCGAGTTGTGGAGTCAGCGAGTCATTCACATTAACATCCAATTAATTCATCACAGTCCCTCTACAAACTCTTTTTACTTTCTCGCGCTTCAGCAGTCTCAGGTAAGTCTGGGTGTGTTCGTGGAATTGAAAGGTGATAGTCAAGTCAACGAGTCATTCACATTTACATTAACATCCAATTAATTCATCACAGTCCCTCTACAAACTCTTTTTTACCTACTCGCGCTTCAGCAGTCACAGGTAAGTCTGGGCGTGTCGTAGAATTGAAAGGCGATAGTTGAGGTGTCGAGTCAGCGAGTCATTGACATTAACACCCGATTCATCACAGTCCCTCTACAAACTTCAAGAAGACCCCAGTTCTGTTTCATATTAAATATTCACCTAGCTGTCATCATCATGCTCAGATGTTGATTATTATTAAACCAGGTTGACAAGAACTCTAGTAAGTAACTAACTTGGTGTTTTACACCCAGTCAACCAGTGCGGTTATATCAGGGCAATGGCAAGAACTCAAGCTGAAACTTATTGTTTATCATTTTATATAATGATACATAATTATTATAAGGTGATCCAGGTTCTGACCTTGGGTCAGATGATTTGTAGATCCGAGAGAGGATTGCTTTGTTCTGCATGGTGATTCGTGCTGAGGCAGTCAGCACAGGAAACTTGGCTGCCAATTGGTTGGGCCTGTCGCATTTGATCTGGAGCTTTAACAAATTATCTCCCTTACACTAACAAGGTGGTGCTGAGCATATCTGGGCAGTGAGTAAGTAACTTGGTGTTTGATGCCCAGTCAACCAGCCAGTTTTATCAGGGCGACTATCTGGGCAGTAAGTAAGTAACTTGGTGTTTTACGCCTTACGCCCATTCAACCAGCCTAGTTATATCAGGGCGACTATCTGGGCAGTAAGTAAGTAACGTGGTGTTTTACGCCCAGTCAACCAGCCAATTATACTTGGGCGACTACCTGGGCAGCACAAAGTTTAGGCTAGCAAAGCTGCTTATTGCCAAGCAGAACACAGCATTAACCAGGAAATCTTTTGCCGTTGCACATGAAATCCTGGTTGTTGTTTTCTCTCTCTCTCACTGACACTCTTGTTCAGACGGCAGGAGAAGGCCTAACCTCTTTTCATTCTGTTCCCTACATTTTCCTGTGCTTTTTGCGACGGGCCCTGGTGCTCCTGAATCCTGCTGGGTTTGACCGTGGACTGTTGTCATGGAAATTCTCATCATTTCCTTTGTTGTCCCTGAGCTGCTTTCTTTCTTTTTTATTCTTTTATTAATTGTACCTCAGGATGTTATACTGAACTGAGAGGCAAGGGTGTTTGGAGCTCACTCAGCTACCGTGAAAATCGAAGAGACAAATGGAACTGAAGAGAAATGCATACAGTAGTGATGATATCAATATCTGCCTTAATTTCCCTCCAGGTGGAAAAAGGAAGTTTCATGATGTGAGGCAAGAGGCCTTGTGAAGACCGCAAGGGGCATTTCAAATTCTTTTACCCGTCACAACTGTGGGTAGACCTATAAACCGACTCATTACAGCCTAGTTTGGTATGCTGTTTTAGATACTGCTGGAGCTTCCAGAACGTCACGACGCAGTCCACAGCAGCAACGAACTCTCCGTTGCTTCACCCGGAGCCATAGAAACGGCTGCGCGAACAGCATGGCTTCCACGCAACTTCCGTTCCAGTCAGTCGTCGGTGATGGCACACAGTTGCCACGAACTGGTCATCCCAGCGCAAGGGGTGCTGGATGGGTCTGCACGAATCACCTTGCATGCTGGCAACTTCCGGTCCAGTCAGGTGTCGGTGGGAGAGAGCGGGGAGTCCGTGAGTGTGGGCGAACGACAGCAGAGCCCTCCAGTGACTGGCGGTAAAGCCAATGGGGGGCGAAGGCGGGAGTCGCCATTTCCCGCCCGTGGACTGCGCTCCCTTTGGAAGGTATATACACACTTTTTCCATGCACACTTTAAGTCTCAGTTTGCCCTTGCGAATTTCAAAAACAAAATAAAAAACACTGTCCTTGCGATTGTCTCTGTGTTTTTCGTGTTTTTTGTTGTTGTTGTTGTTTACATTAATAATGTGTGTAAATTTTGTGTTCTAATGCTGGTTGCTTTGATTTCAGCACATTCCAGCATGAACGAATCCTAAGCAGAAAGACATGTTGGTTGAAAAACCGTTCCTCTTCAGTCCGATCAGCTCCCAATTGAAGCCAGTGCGCTTTGAAACTCGCGGATTCGAAAACTGAGATGAAGGCAATATCCACTTTTAGCCCCGTCGGTTCGCTGTCCTCAAATGGTTTGAGGATGCGTGTGTGCGTGTGCTTGTGGCACTGGCATAGTACGGAATGAACTGATATTTTGGTACATGTTACACACCTGAATAAATACAAAGGTGAAAAAAAAACCTGTCCAATTCAGATTTCACAGAAAGTAAGCAACAACAACAACAAAAAAGACAAAAACAAAACAAAAATTCACCAACGAAAACACCTGGTAAGAAATCAAAACAAAGAAAAAATCAAAACGGACACCTGGTACAGACAAAAACCTACAACAACAAAAAAGAATTTGAAACATCCACAATCCGTTTCTTTGTGTTTATGCAAGCTGGATTTATTCCTAAGTGTAAGTCTGCCACTCACACTCCGAGCATCACTTTCCGGCACCTTCCTCCAAACTCTGCCAGACTTAGTTACGCCACTGAAGGGGCACTCTTTATCTCCGCGCAGCTGTCCACCGACGCGGTCAGGGTCCTCCGAAAGGTTCGGGTACTACTGATAAGACTGTGGAAGCAACCTAGCGCCCAAACACGCACGTAAACATGAGGCGCATCTACCCCGGGTAAAAAGAGTTCCGTCTCGATTTAAACGATTTTGGTTGTATTTGAGCTGGCGTAAGCAACATGGTCAGTTATAAAACAAACGTCTGATATAATCTGAGTTGTTTGTGACAAACTTACTAGTGTCTAAGCACACACACACACACACACACACAAACACACACACACACACACACACACACACACACACAACACACACACACACACACACACACACACACA
The DNA here is from genome assembly GCA_963584105.1 of Alviniconcha strummeri. Lineage (NCBI taxonomy): Eukaryota > Metazoa > Mollusca > Gastropoda > Provannidae > Alviniconcha > Alviniconcha strummeri. Next base: position 5,835,423 of record OY757554.1, read on the forward strand.
CACACACACACACACACACACACACACACACACACACACACACACACACACACACACACACACACACACAAAATGCTCGTTAGCTGACAGTTTTCTGGACCCTATGGCGTAACTAAATACGGCAGTGGTTAAAGGAAGGATGTCATAAACCAGTGCTTGGAGTTTGTCTGCCACTGTGACTAAGCGAGATCTCCACTGAAACACCAGCCTCACTCTCTCTCTCTCGCTCTCTCCCTGCACCAGGCTTGCTCCGCTTCACTGGACGCCTTCCGCATCCTGCGCAACCCCGGATTCCTGCTCTACATCTCCTCGGCGTCCCTGTGGGTGTTTGGCGAGTCCATCGTCTTCACGTACCTGCCCACGTACGCCGAGTCCCTGGGGACCAGCCCCTTCCTCTCGGCCACCCTGATCACAGCCGTCGGCTTCACCTCCACTCTCTCCAGGCTCGTCGTGGGCTTCGTGGCTGGGGACAGCAGTGTCGGTCGGTGACTGCCTGCTTCAGGACCCTGCTTCCTTCTCTGTCTCTTCCTCCTCCTCCTTCTCTGTCTCTTTCTGCTCCTTCTGTCGCTTTCTCCTCCTTTTGTCTCTTCCTCCTCCTCCTCCTTCTGTCTCTTCCTCCTCTTCTCTGTCTCCTCTTTCTCTGCCTTCTCTGTCTCTTCCTCCTTCTGTCTCTTCTTCCTCCTCCTTCTTTATCTCTTCCTCCTTCTGTTTCTTCTTCCCCCTCCTTCTCTGTCTCTTTCTCTTCCTCCTCTATCTCTACCTCTTCCTTCTGTCTCTTCTTTCTCCTCCTTCTCTTTCTCTTCTTCCTCCTTCTGTCTCTTCTTCCTCTTCCTTTTCTGTCTCTTCCTCCTCCTCTGTCTTTTTCTCTTTCTCCTCCTTCTGTCTTTTCTTCCTCCTCCTTCTGTCTCTTCTTCCTCTACCTTCTCTGTCTCTTCCTTCCCCTCTGTCTCTTTCTCTTTCTCCTCCTCTGTCTCTTTCTCCTCCTCTGTCTCTTTCTCTTTCTCATCATTCTGTCTCTTCTTCCTCCTTCTGTCTCTTCCTCCTCTGTCTCTTTCTCTTCTTCCTCCTTCTGTCTCTTCCTCCTCCTCTGTGTCTATCTCTTCCTCCTCCTCCTTCTGTCTCTTCCTCCTCCTCTGTCTCTTCTTCCTCATTCTCTGTCTCTTCCTTCTCCTTTTATCTCCTCTTCTGCCTCCATCTCCATCGCTTCCTCTTCCTTCTCAGTGCCTTGATACCAGTGACTTAGAATTGTGCTTGTGAATGGATGATTTGTATTTCTCACTGATATCGCCCTCAGGTTTACTGGATGTTAAATAAAAGAATTTCAATCAATCACTTCACTTTGAAGTCCACTTTGCTCCTCTTCTCATTCTTATTCTTCCTGTATTTCATTTTCGTTGTCATCTTTTTTTTCTTCTTTCTAAGTTCTCGCTGCATATTGTGTGAAGGAAGCATATGCCTGAGTGATGAAGACTCTTTTTGACCTTGGGTTTCAGGTCCCGATTTGATGCACATCGGCATGCTGGGCCTGTGTGGTGTCTCCACCATCACCTTCCCCCTCTACTCCTCCCACTTCACCGGCCAGGTGGCCTACGCCGCCATCTACGGCCTCTACTCAGGAGGTCTGGCCTCCGTCATCAACCTCCTCATCATCAGCTTCATCGGCATGGAGCACATCGCCATTGCCTTTGGTGTCATCTGCTTTGGACAGGGTGTGGCGTCTCTGCTCGGGCCCACGATTGCAGGTAGGGACCTGCGCCGAGCAAATGATGATTAGTATTAGTATCTTGACAGAAACTGGAGGATCACGATCAGTTTGTGTTGTATTTTCCAGTATTGGGTTGGCTTTTGTTGCCGTGTTAAAATATTAGTCTGTTGTTGATCCTATTTCCTACTGCGCACCGTAAGACAAATTTCCTTGTAAACTTGTACTGGGACAGTAAATATTCTGATTCTTTTTCCATGTTGTTAGCAAGTTGGGCGTTTTCCAATGTTGGAAAGTTAATTCATAATTCCTTTTGATATTCTCCAATATTGGAAAGTTAATACATAATTAATTTTGATACTTTGCAATATTGAAACGCTAATTCATAATTCTGTTTGATATTTTTCCATATTAAAAAGTTAAAAAATAAACCTCCACTGGTGTTTTTGAAAACTATATATATAAAAAAGGTTTTATAAGAGAGAAAAAAAAATCTAAATTAGAAAGCTACTCATAAAACCTTGCTGGTATTTTTCAAAATAATAATGTCTCTCAGTGTTGCTTTGCGTCCGTAGAGACCACAGGGACTTTTAGGGACAGGATCCCAGGTCCTCCTGTCAATAGCTCCTGAGCTCTCAGTCTCAACATGAAATGCTTGAAGTAATGACTGTGAAGGGACCTTTAAATTTCTCTGGTAACTACAGTAGTCCTGGCTGAATACGTACATGGCAGAGTATGTAACAGCATCTGTTTGAAACTGAAAGTGATGCAGCTTGTTTTAAATTTCTGCCTGAGGTTGTCCACTGTGCAGCAGTGTATTCACACCTGTCCGTTGAGCAGTAGTGTATTCACACCTGTCCGTTGTGCAGCAGTGTATTCACACCTGTCCGTTGTGCAGTAGTGTATTCACACCTGTCCGTTGAGCAGTAGTGTATTCACACCAGTTCATTGTGCAGCAGTGTATTCACACCTGTCGATTGTGCAGTAGTGTATTCACACCTGTCCATTGTGCAGCAGTGTATTCACACCTGTCGATTGTGCAGTAGTGTATTCACACCTGTCCGTTGTGCAGCAGTGTATTCACACCAGTTCGTTGTGCAGCGGTGTATTCACACCTGTCCATTGTGCAGTAGTGTATTCACACCAGTTCGTTGTGCAGCAGTGTATTCACACCTGTCCATTGTGCTGTAGTGTATTCACACCTGTCCGTTGTGCTGCTGTGTATTCACACCTGTCCGTTGTGCAGCAGTGTATTCACACCTGTCCGTTGTGCAGCAGTGTATTCACACCTGTTCATTGAGCAGTAGTGTATTCACACCTGTCCATTGTACAGCAGTGTTTTCACATCTGTCCGTTGTGCAGCAGTGTATTCACACCTGTCCATTGTGCAACAGTGTATTCACACCTGTCCGTTGTGCAGCAGTGTATTCACACCCGTCCATTGAGCAGTAGTGTATTCACACCTGTCCATTGTGCTGCAGTGTATTCACACCTGTCCGTTGTGCAGCAGTGTATTCACACCTGTCCGTTGTGCAGCAGTGTATTCACACCTGTCCATTGTGCAGCAGTGTATTCACACCTGTCCGTTGTGCAGCAGTGTATTCACACCTGTCTGTTGTGCAGCAGTGTATTCACACCTGTCCATTGAGCAGTAGTGTATTCACACATGTTCATTGTGCAGCAGTGTATTCACACCAGTTCATTGTGCAGCATGGTATTCACACCAGTTCATTGTGCAGCAGTATATTCACACCAGTTCGTTGTGCACCAGTGTATTCACACCTGTCCATTGTGCAGCAGTGTATTCACACCTGTCCATTGTGCAGCAGTGTATTCACACCTGTCCATTTTTGCAGGTGCTATTGCTAGCAATGGCGGCAACTACGGCTATGTGTTCGTCTTTTCCGGTAAGTCTGATGTCTGCCAGCAGTTTGCGGTTTATTTGAATCAAGATGTGGTTACTGGTGTGTGGTTTGTGGTGCAAATGTGGGTTTTGGTTTGCGGTTTGCTAGAGTGAAGATGTGGGTTCCGGTGTGCAGTTTGTTAGAGTGAAGACATGGGTAGTTTGTTAGAGTGAAGACATGGGTGGTTTGTTGGAGTGAAGATGCGGGTGGTTTGCGGTTTGTTAGAGTGATGACTTCGGTTGTTTGTTAGAGTGAAAACATGGGTGGTTTGTTAGAGTGAAGACATGGGTGGTTTGTTGGAGTGAAGACGCGGGTGGTTTGCGGTTTGTCAGAGTGATGACTTGGGTTGTTTGTTAGAGTGAAGACATGGGTGGTTTGTTGGAGTGAAGACGCGGGTGGTTTGCGGTTTGTCAGAGTGATGACTTGGGTTGTTTGTTAGAGTGAAGACGTGGATGGTTTGTTAGAGTGAAGACGTGGGTGGTTTGCGGTTTGTTAAAGTGAAGACGTTGGTGGTTTGCGGTTTGTTAGAGCGAAGGCATGGATGGTTAGCGATTGTGAGAATATCATAATTGATTAATGGTCACACCAGAGCTGTATGCAATACATGGATGGTGTCAACCCAGTGAGAGCCAATTAAAAACTAAACTTGCCTTTGTACATGGGGGTCATTATTGTTGGTGAACATAAACAAATAGATTGCCTTAGTACATGTGGTCATTATTGTTGGTGAACAAACAAACAAAAGTTTGCCTTGGTACATGGGGGTCATTATTGTTGGTGAACAAAAAACAAAGCTTGCCTTGGTACATGCGGTCATTACTGTTGGTGAATAAAGAACAAAGCAGCCAGAAACAAGTGTTCCTAACGTAAAATCCAGGTACTATTGGTATATGTACATTATTAATTTGTCTAGCCCATCTCCATTAATTGCCATCAATTAAAGAAAAAAAATTAAAATGCAGTTTGCAACTTTGAACTTTGATCCCGATCTAAAAATAAATAGGTATACAAGAGTATATTTGTCATGGGATAATCATGGCGGGCATTCTGTTCTGTTCGTTGCAGGGTCTTTGCTGCTGGTGGCCACAGTCGCTGGATTTCCCATGGTGCTTTTCAAACCGCCAGTTCCGGAAGTGGACACTGATGTGGAGAAGACAGGAGAGACAACCCGATCAGTCAGAGTGCGAATGAAAGGAGAGAGTTGCCACACCTAGTCCACCAGCTCAGTAAACATGAAGTTGATGTGTTCAGAGATCGGATCAACACCAGAACAAAAGCTTGGAGCATATTCATTCAGTCTCTGCTCTCATTAGCAGGTCATTCCATCTTTATCTCTGGAGAAAAAAAAATTGGTTAATTTCTGGAAAGTCAACAAGTTTAGTTCTAGAAAATCAAAGCTTTGACGTATAAAATAAAAATAAAATAAAGAGAGGGAGAGAGAGAGAGGGAGAGAGAGAAAGAGAGAGAGAGAGAGAGAGAGAGAGAGAGAGAGAGAGAGAGAGAGAGAGAGAGAGAGAGAGAGAGAGAGAAGGAAGCCAACTTGCAGCAGTGATGGACACAATATCAAGGGAGGCACTTCTATCAGGAAGTGATGAAATAAAGAGGCCAGAATGATATGAAAATGGCCCCAGACACCAAGTGGTAGGTTCCAGAAAGAATCTGTCACAATCCCGTCGCACTATACATATATTTGCACACACTGAGAAAAACAAGGACCTTAAAGTAAAAATCCAAGGTTTTTAAATATGCAAAATGACCATCGAAATGACTGACAAATGAGTCACTAGTTTTAGATTTAATGAAATAAAGAAAATTAAAAAAAATGTTTGATTGGGTTTTTAATCGATTTTTTTTTCTGTAGGATGGTCTCGGGTTTCTCCTTTAGTCACGTGACTTCCCGGAAGTGACGTCAGTCTGGGGAGTCAGTGCGGTTGCCATCTTAGATTCTTCAGTCAACTGTGTATGCGTGTGGTCGACAAAAAAAGTTAACTATGCCGGCCTACTGTGTTGCCGCGAACTATAACAATTCGCAGACGACCCCAGGTATAACAATGCACGAGCTCCCGCGCAATCGACTCGCAGTGAGGCGAAAGTGGATTACGTTTATACAATTCAAACGATCTGACTTTCTTGCTGCGCCGCATCACGCCCCATTGTGTAGCGAGCACTTCAGTGAGTGCGATTTCGCAACAACAAAATGGAATACCGGTACTCTTTCAAAATCCTGCCTGGCAGGCTCAAACTGATACGGCTGTATCCTTGTGGGTCTCTCGGGCAAAGTATCAGTTTCGTCTTCGGAACTCGAGTTGGCCATTTTGTAGCGACTCCCCAGAGTGACGTAGTAGGCATATGGTCACGTGATTTTGGCGTCGTGGCGACGCTTTCGGTACGACAGAAAATGCCTTTTTTCGTGCATTTATAACCCTCAGATCACAGTTTCACCTACATCATCGTTCTCAGCGAGCTTTAACGGAAATCGTATCAAAAATCACCCCTAACCTTGGACTTGTCCTTTAAGCCCGTTCTTAACTGGGCGAATGTTTGCTCGCCGAACATACTTCGGACAGTTCGATGAACTATGATTCGTTTCTTAATTGAACTTTTAGTTCGCCGAACATGGTTCGGACAGTCCAAACTTTACTTCGTTCTCAAATGGCTTGTAATGAGATGCAAGCTTCGGCCCGAACTTAGAGGGTTGTGTACACAGCAGAGCTTTAGTCGTACATTCATGGTCACATAGAGGTTTGTGTGCACAGCAGAAGTTTAAAATGCAGTCGTACAATCATGATCACATAGAGGGTTGTGTACACAACAGAGCTTTAAGATATAATCATGGTCACATAAAGGGTTGTGTACACAGCAGAGCTTTGGTCGTACAATCATGCAGTCATGGTCACATAGAGGGTTGGGTACACAGCAGAAATTTAAAATGTAGTCGTACAATCATGGTCACGTAGAGGGTTACACAGCTGAGCTTTAAAATACAATCATGGTCATATAGAGGGCTGTGTACACAGCCGGGCTTTGAAATGCAGTCGTACAATCATGGTCACATAGGGGGTTCTGTACACAGCAGAGCTTTAGTCGTACAGTCATGGTCACATAGGGGGTTGTGTACACAGCTGAGCTTTAAAATGCAGTCGTACAATCATGGTCACATATAGGGTTGTGTACACAGCAGAAGTTTAAAATGCAGTCGTACAATCATGGTCACATAGAGAGTTGTGTACACAGCAGAGCTTTAAAATGCAACCGTACAATCATGGTCACATAGAGGGTTGTGTACACAGCAGAGCTTTAAAATGCAGTCGTACAATCATGGTCACATAGAGGGTTGTGTACACAGCAGAGCTTTAAAATGCAACCGTACAATCATGGTCACATAGAGGGTTGTGTACACAGCAGAGCTTTAAAATGCAGTCGGACAATCATGGTCACATAAAGGGTTGTGTACACAGCAGAGCTTTAAAATGCAGTCGGACAATCATGGTCACATAAAGGGTTGTGTACACAGCAGAGCTTTAAAGTTCATTCATACAAATATGGTCACATAGAGGGGTGTGTACACAGCAAAGCTTTAATCGTACAATCATGGTCACATAAAGGGTTGTGTACACAGCAGAGCTTTAAAATGCAGTCGGACAATCATGGTCACATAGCGGGTTGTGTACACAGCAGAGCTTTAAAATGCAGTCGTACAATCATGGTCACATAGCGGGTTGTGTACACAGCAGAGCTTTAATCGTACAATCATGGTCACATAGAGGGTTGTGTACACAGCAGAGTACAATCATGGTTTCTTTTGTCAGATTGTTAGCATACTGATTTACTGATTGCAGCTGTTTTTGTAAAAGTCTGTGGCTGATGTATTTCATTAATTCTTTCTTTTCTTTCGAGGATCTCTGCAAAGCATGTATTGTTAATGATTAAAGACCTGTCTGAAAGTCTATGCCTATGCCATGCATGTGTGCATCCCTCTGTGTGTGTGTGTGTGTGTGTGTGTGTGTGTGTGTGTGTGTGTGTGTGTGTGTGTGTGTGTGTGTGTGTGTGTGTGTGTGTGTGTGTGTGTTTTATACCATGACTGTGTGTCTTTTTTGTTGTTATAGTTGCCTTTTCTTTAGCAGAAGTTTTCCATTTGTATTTAATTAAAAGTGAAGGATGGAGTCTCTTTAATTCTTGTTTAGTTTTGTATAAGTGGAAATGTCATTGTCAGTAGAATTAATCCCCCCCCCCCCCTCAAATGTCCATTATTATCTCCCTCGATACCCTATGGTATGTCAGAATGACTTCCTAACAACATATAATATTAATTGGCGACAAGAGGTGAGCGGGCACCCCACCAAGAACACGAGGAGTGGGGGTGGGGGTGAAGGGGTACAATAAAAATGGTGGTAATTGTACTTGTGCCTATTAGTGTGTTATATTTCAATCATATTAGTTCAGTTCAGTTCAAGATGGTATCTATGCGCTCGGAAAAGCCCATAACTATGCACTCCACCCTGTCTCTCAGAAGTTTGTCCAATGTTGCCTTTGAAACGGTTCCAGTGTTTGTCTGGTTGACAGTATCCCTCTCTTGTTCTGTCAAAGAAGATTATCTGGGGCTTTCTCTTTCCACGCCTCTCTCCTCCAGGTGATCAGTGGTGCAATGTCCTTGGCTTTGTGCCCGCAGGTAGTGTCTCAAGTTCCTCAACACTTCAGATCTTCCGAGAAGCATAATAATAACAATAATAATGTACGTTTATCATGCGCTCATCAACGCCCTGAGCGCTCACATGATACATATTGACCTAAATATGATATTCTATACACATGTAGAGCATAGTCCTACCAAAACAATTTACATAAAGTATTATCAACAAAAAACAACCCAACGCACTACAAACACACACACGCACGCACGCACGCACGCACTCACGCATACACACATACACACACACAATGACTGTAGCAGAAACTGGGTACTGGTATTAGTCAGGATGGAAATACTGGGAGAAGAGGAAGGTTTTCAGTTTGGCTTTAAAAGATAACAGGGCTGACCATTCTTAAATTGTAAATCTTTCATGCATGTGGATATTGTTTATTTGTAATTCATGTGTGGTACCTGCGTTTTCCTTTGAATGGAATAAAGAAATACTTGTCAGAAGCTTTTTCACTGAAAACATAGATTTTGTGTACAAAAAAACTCAGCAAAGACTGTATCTTCTCAGGAAACAAAAACGTTCTAACATTAGTCCTTATATTTTGGAATCTGTGTGCAGAGGTTTGACTGAAAGTGTCCTCACTTTCAATATTGTTGTATCGATAGATCAGACGGAATGGTGGACGATATCAGAATGTCCGAGCCTTATGCGCTCACTAAACGGGGGTAATATTGAAGGGACTAACTCTTCAAAACTTTATGTCTGATGGATTTCTGTTTTTTGTTTGCGAAGTGTCTGGTTTTCTGGATTGACTTGAGAAAGCATTTATATATATGAGAAAAGGTTTTCAGTTTGTGTTTTACCCACTTCTTAAAACTTTTTTTTTCCCCAATCTGAATATATACCAGTTTTTAACATGCACATATTTTTAACAATTATTGTGTGCTGACAAAATGTATAACGCCCTGAAATAACTGTAAAGGGTGAATGGGCATAAAACACCAAATTACTTACTTCGATATCGTCACATGGTATGGCAACCTCTCTGTAAAGAACAGAACAAAGCTAAGCCGTACTGTCAATATAGCCAGCAAAATTGTAGGATCAAGGCAGCTCCAACTTTCTCACTTGTACCAGGTCTTTGTCAAAAGGAAAACCCGTCAAATCCTCAACAACACTACTCAAACTCTTGATGTTTGCTTAGTGCACAGGAACCTTTACACTTCTATCCCATCTGCTGCCTATAATGCCTGTTCTTGCCCTGTGATTGTGTAATAGTGGGTGTGGGTGTGTATGTAGGTGTGTATGTGTGCATGCATGTGCATGTGTGTGTGTGTGTGTGTGTGTGTGTGTGTGTGTGTGTGTGTGTGTGTGTGTGTGTGTGTGTGTGTGTGTGTGTGTGACTATGTGCTGTTGTGTGTGTGTGGCTATGTGCTGTTGTGTGTTATGGGGGGGGGATGCTGTTGTCAAGTACTTCTTTATTCCATTCGAAAACGTGGGTGTTACACATGAATAACAATGGAATAAAATCTACATGTATAAGAGATTCACAGCCTAAGAGCATGCAGTAATATACAAATGCTACCAGCATTATTTAAATAGAATATGTAATATATTACTCATGGAAGTGCGCTGTAAAATAAACTGTATCGCACACACGTGACTGCCATATAATACATTAATAGGCACAAGTACGCACGCACTCGCGCGCGTGTATACACACAAACACACACGCTTTGTGTGTGTGTGTGTGTGTGTGTGTGTGTGTGTGTGTGTGTGTGTGTGTGTGTGTGTGTGTGTGTGTGTGTGTGTGTGTGTGTGTGTGTGTGTGTGTGTGTGTGTGTGTGTGTGTGTGTGTGTGTGTGTGTGTGTGTGTGTGTGTGTGTGTGTGTGTGTGTGTGAAATTCGAGTGACCGTAGAGGCAAAGTCTCATTGTATGCATTTATTATGAATAATAAAGTTCTTTTGCGTTTGTATATATTGTTTGATTTTTGTTGTTGTTTTGTACAAGTATATTAACCCACTTCACCGCCTCCTGTCATATTCTTTGCACTGCGCTCAGGGCTTCTTTTAAGAACTTGCACTTTAGAAATGATCCTATCATTTGTACATTCGATTTTCTTCTTCATTCTCTTATCTGCCTTTTCCATTTTCCGTCTCCTTTTCTCACGTATCTTTTCTGTGGCCGTTTTTCTGTTTATTGTCCCTTCTCTTGTGCTTTGTTTCTGTTTATGTCACTTTCTCTTGTCACTTCCTTTGTTTCTGTTTATTTTCCCTTTCTCTTGTCGCTTCCTTTGTTTCTGTTTATTTTCCCTTCTTTTGTCGTTTTCTTTTTGTTTGTTTATTGTCCTTTCTCTTGTCACATCCTTTGTTTATGTTTATTTTTCTTTCACTTGTTTTCTCTTTTTTTATATATATTTTTTTAAGGCATATAGCTAGCTGATGGCTTTTCAGTTTTTGAATTGTTGCATCTGTTGTCTTTACTATCGCACTTCTCAGTTCAAAACTATTCATATTCCACAAACACAGCTGGTATTATCGCAGGCGCGCGCGCGCACGCGCACACACACACACACACACACACACACACACACACACACACACACACACACACACACACACACACACATACACGCACAGACATTCTCTTCTTCTACCCTTTCTCTCTCTCTCTGGCACGGACACACACGCATGCACGCGCTCAATCACGCACGCACACACGGTATACACACGACACGTGTCCGTGTCTTTGTGGTCATCATTCTCTAACACGCCCAAGGGCTGGAGACCTTATCTGCAAGGACCAGCGACGCCGTTCAAACCATGGACCTGTACCTTTCTCTATATATACATAATTATAGGTCCTTAGTTCAAAGGGCTGCCGGCGGCCGATGTCCGTAGCGATCGACTCTCTGTGCTGCACACGACCAGCGCAAACCGGCTCCATCTCTGAAGCGTGACGGATGTTGCGTCATATACCACTGTCCAAATCACTGTCGTGTTTGCCCGCAAGGGGGAATCGGATGGATGATGTCGAGCGTAATGTCCTCGGTTGTCGGTTGAATTATTAGGAACAAACTGTGACCAGTGCCTAAGCATGGTTCGATGTTGCTTTACGTCCACAGAAACCGTAAGGCTCATTAGGACGGAAAGCCCATGACGACCACCTCCACTTTCACACAGCTCCTGAACTCTCCAGGGGGGTTCGGTGGTCGAGTGATCAAGTTCAGTCTCCCAGGCCTTTCTGTTTCTGAATCAACAAACAAGCTCCGAAATACGTAACACAAGTGCAACAAAGACCTGAGTCGCCTGCGATAACTCTCACCTGGCATACGTGTAAATACAAGGTACATAAACTCCAACAGAGGTACATCCTTCCCTTTCCGATATAATTATATATCCGAGTCCTCCACTTTGTGCAGTGAGCCGGTTTGGCCTAGCGGTAAGGATGGCAAGAAGAATGACCTCGGTTCGATACGACTTCGGCTCTCCTTTCTATTCAAAAAGGTTGTGGTTTGTAAACATTGTCTTCTGACTTTGTCCCTCACAATTAATGAAACATTAAAATGACTCTCATCGCTGCCCATCTTAGTGCAGGAGTCATTCTGGTGATGACAGTGTAGCGATAGGTATATAATCTCCGTCCCCCCACCCCGTCCCTAATAAGACCTATGGTTTCTGTGGATGTTAAGCACTATGGGTTACTTCCTTACTTTCTCTTTCTTCTATATGTCCGAGTCCTTCATTTAGTGCAGCTGTTCGTACGCTGATGTTGACCAGACCCTAGTGACGTTTTCGGTCGTTGTATCCATGGACTTACATATACATAAGTCCATGGCTGTACCCATGGACCTACATATGCATAAGTCCATGGCTGTACCTGTGTCCCTACATATACATAAGTCCATGGCTGTACCTGTGTTCCTACATACACATAAGTCCATGGCTGTACATACGTCCATGGCTGTACACATGGACCTACATATACATAAGTCCATGGCTGTACCCATATCATAGTTCAGGAGCTGTGTGAGAGTCGAGGTGGACGTCCTGGGCTGTCCGTCCTAACGAGCCTTCTGGTTTCCGTGGACGTAAAGATTTATTGAACCGTGTTTCGGCATTGGTCACAGCTTGTCCCTAATATGTCAGCTGACATCTGAGGACATTAAGCAACACTTCACTTGTACCCATGGACCTACATATACATAAGTCCATGGCTGTACCCATGGACCTGCATATACATAAGTCCATGGCTGTAGCTGTGTCCCTACACATACATAAGTCCATGGCTGTACCCATGGACCTGCATATACATAGGTCAATGGCTGTACCTGTGTCCCTACATATACATAAGTCCATGGCTGTACCCATGGACCTGCATATACATAGGTCCATGGCTGTACCTGTGTCCCTACATATACATAAGTCCATGGCTGTACCCATGTACCTGCATATGCATAGGTCCATGGCGGTACCTGTGTCCCTACATATACATAAGTCCATGGCTGTACCCATGGACCTGCATATACATAGGTCCATGGCTGTACCTGTGTCCCTACATATACATAAGTCTATGGCTGTACCCATGGACCTGCATATACATAGGTCCATGGCTGTACCTGTGTCCCTACATATACATAAGTCTATGGCTGTACCTTGTCCCTTTCTGTCAGCTAGCGAGACTTCTTGCTCTTTCGTTCCTGCAATCATCCCTTTCAGAAGATGGGCTTTGCTGATTTCATAACATTACCCACACACACACACAAGCCCCGCCCCCCCCAACCCCCCCCCCCCCCAAAAAAAAGGGGGGGGGAGAGAAAGAAGAGCTGTTTTGTTAGTTAGTAATTTGATTTTTACGTCCTGTCAATCGTGCATAGTCACACCATGACGAGGCTGTTTCGTGCAATAGGAAAACAAACGCGACCAAAGACGAAATCGCAGTATTCCATGAGTCTGTTTCATTTACTCCTTCAACAGATAACAGACAGAAAGATGACTGCCATCCTCAGGTTTAACTTCTTGTGTGTTTTGACCTTCTTTGGGTACCAAAGAAGGTCAAAACACAAAAGAGGTTAAACCTGAGGAACGCTATTCTAATCGGACAACACGAACACTGTTTCGGTGCAAGCACATTTTTCAAGCTACAAACAGAAGTTAGATATAAAACACTAATAAAACGATAATATGAGTGAAATCTAACTACTTAACCCCTTCACTGCCATAACGTCGCTTGAAAACGACCAATAAAAGTGCAAAATTTGAAACCCTTAACTGTTTCTGTCTTTATTTTTCGCACTGGCATGTGAAAGGATTTTCATCGAAACACACAGCATTGAAAGTAGATGTTATAGAAGCGGAAGATGTACTGTTTGTAGGCGCGTCCGTGCATCTTTCAGCCCGGAAATTTTACAGTCTCGGGCAGTTAAGAGGTTAACTAACTTTCGAATGCTGCATAGGTTGTGGAATCAGATTTATTCCTCGTTGATTAAGCCTGCATACCGTTGCTTCATTATGTTGCTGCATGTACGGCTATTTTACGCTGTAGCTTCGAGGTTTCCGCCCAGATCTACGCAGTCGGATGCAGATTATGCTTTATTTCCAGAGGACAGAAACAGTTATTTGCTCTTTCATCTTCGGCTGCAATAGTGCTGGTAGTCATCCTGTTCCCACAGACGTGCAGGCAGACCTCAAAGAACTTTAAGTAGGTATAGACGCCTGTTTTGATAACCTTAAGTAGGTATAGACTCCTGTTTTCATAATCTTAAGTAGGCATAGACGCCTGTTTTCATAACCTTAAGTAGATATAGATGCCTGTTTTCATAACCTTAAATAGGTATAGACGCCTGTTTTCATAACCTTAAGTAGGTATAGACGCCTGGTTTCACTACCTTAAGTAGGTATAGACGCCTGTTTTCATAACCTTAAGTAGATACAGACGCCGGTTTTCATAACCTTAAGTAGGTATAGACGCCTGTTTTTGTAACCTTAAGTAGGTATAGACGCCTGTTTTCATAACCTTAAGTAGGTATAGACACCTGTTTTCATAACCTTAAGTAAGTATATACGCCTTTTTTCATCACCTTAAGTAGGCATAGACGCCTGTTTTCATAACCTTAAGTAGGTATAGACGCCTGTTTTCATAACCTTTAGTAGGTATAGACACCTGTTTTCAGACACTGTCCTGTGCATTGTCCTGTTGGCAGCAGCTGTCTCTGCTGTCTCTCCGTCGCTGGTAAAAACTGAGACTATCAGATAACGTGGAACAGTATGATGGCTGACGGCAATATGTCGTCCCATGAAGCTGGGAGAATGGACTGACGCAGATCGCTGATACTAATTACTCTCGCTGGCTGAAGCTCGGCTAAAGCAGCCCTCACCCGCCGCTCATCACTGTTACCTGAAGGGCTTGGTCTGGAGCTGGCAATGACACTGAGGCAACATTGTTTGCAGCCTGGGTTTACAAACATTTATTTAACGTAATTAACCCCTTCACTGAAACAGCCCGTAAAATTTCCCGGCTGAAAAGTGCCCGCACAAGCCTGCAAAACAGTATTTTTTTCTGGTCCTATAACAAATCTATTTTCAATATTATTGTCCGTTTTGGCGGAAATCCTTTCATGCCAATGCGAAAAGGAAAACAAAAAGACTTAGAATTTCAAATTTCACACTTTTATTGCCCGTTTTCAAGCGACATCTTGGCAGTGAAAGGGTTAAGAAAAAAAGAAAAAAAGATCAAAGGATTCCAATCCCCGTGGCTTTGTATTGGTCGTGCTACATACAGAAGCCATCAAAAACGTATTTTGATCTTTTTGCTCAAACCTAAATCTGGTAAATCATATCTAAGAACACTTGTGTTCCGTACTGACAACGTCAGCGCAGTGCTGATGGGCACGGTCTGCACTTAGGTCAGTGGTGTGTCTGATGGGGACCAGTCAGATCCCAAAGTGTGACCGCCCAGGGTTGTGGTGCGTGTTTGCACTTAGGTCAATGGCGTATGTGATGGGGACCAGTCAGCTCCCAAAGCGTGACCGCCCAGGGTTGTGGTGCGTGTTTGCACTTAGGTCAATGGCGTGTGTGATGGGGACCAGTCGGCTCCCAAAACGTGACCGCCCAGGGTTGTGGTGCGTGTTGTGACTGATACCCATAATGGTCAGCGTGGGACAAAGATCACCCCCCCCCCCCCCCCTCCCCTACTCTACGGCCACCTCTCGCGTGGGTGGAAAAGCACTAGCCCACGCTCATTTGCCGATATAAGGTTGTATGTGTGTTAGTGTGTGTTAGTGTGTGTGTGTGTGTGTGTGTGTGTGTGTGTGTGTGTGTGTGTGTGTGTGTGTGTGTGTGTGTGCGTGTGTGTGTGTGTGTGTGTGTGTGTGTTAGTGTGTGTGTGTTAGTGTGTGTGTGTGTGTGTGTGTGTGTGTGTGTGTGTGTGTGTGTGTGTGTGTGTGCGTGTGTGTGCGTGTGTGTGTGTGTGTGTGTGTGTGTGTGTGTGTGTGTGCGCGTGCGTGCGTGCGTGTGTGTGTGTGTGTGTGTGTGTGTGTGTGTGTGTGTGTGTGTGTGTGTGTGTGTGTGTGTGTGTGTGTGTGTGTGTGTTTGAGTGTGTGTTAGTGTTAGTGTGTGTGTGTTAGAGTGTGTGTGTGTGTGTGTGTGTGTGTGTGTGTGTTAGTGTATGTGCGTGTGTGTGTGTGTGTGTGTGTGTGTGTGTGTGTGTGTGTGTGTGTTAGTGTATGTGCGTGTGTGTGTGTGTGTGTGTGTGTGTGTGTGTGTGTGTGTGTGTGTGTGTGTGTGTGTGTGTGTGTGTGTGTGTGTGTGTGTGTGTTAGTGTGGGGGGCTGACATATTAGGTACAAACAAGTCTGTCCGATTCCGAACAGAATCTCCCTCATGGCGCACGTTCATGGCGGACGACGAGAGAACAGCTGAAAATCCAAAATAAAAGCAAATTAAAATCTTATGAATGCTGCAATTGGACTCAAGTCTTTGTGCATTTCACCAGTCAACACAGTGCCACGTGTTGGTCAGGTCTTCGTGCATTTCATCAGTGTACACAGTGCCACATGGCGATCATGTGGTGCATTTCACCAGTCAACACAGTGCCACATGGTGGTCAGATTATTGTGTATCCCACCTGTTGTTATAATATAGTATAGGCCTGTGACGTCGGTACTGCAGTTAGGGTCTGTCAAGCGATAAGTAGGCCTACTTATGTGTAGCTATACAGTTAGTCTGCCAACGGTAAGTAGGCCTACCTGTATGTAGCTATCCAGTTAGAGTCTGTCAAACGGTAAGTAGGACTACCTGTATGTAGCCATACAGTTAGAGTTTGTTAAGCGGTAAGCAGGCCTACCTGTATGTAGCTATCCAGTTAGAGTCTGTCAAGCGGTAAGTAGGCCTACCTGTATGTAGCTATACAGTTAGTGTCTGTCAAGCGGTAAGTAGGCCTACCTGTATGTAGCTATCCAGTTAGAGTCTGTCAAACGGTAAGTAGGCCTACCTGTATGTAGCTATACAGTTAGTGTCTGTCAAGCGGTAAGTAGGCCTACCTGTATATAGCTATCCAGTAAGAGTCTGTCAAACGGTAAGTAGGCCTACCTGTGTGTAGCTATCCAGTTAGAATCTGTCAAACGGTAAGTAGGCCTACCTGTATGTAGCCATACAGTTAGAGTTTGTTAAGCGGTAAGCAGGCCTACCTGTATGTAGCTATCCAGTTAGAGTCTGTCAAGCGGTAACTAGGCCTACCTGTATGTAGCTATACAGTTAGTGTCTGTCAAGCGGTAAGTAGGCCTACCTGTATGTAGCTATCCAGTTAGAGTCTGTCAAACGGTAAGTAGGCTTACCTGTATGTAGCTATACAGTTAGTGCCTGTCAAACGGTAAGTAGGCCTACCTGTATGTAGCTATCCAGTTAGAGTCTGTCAAACGGTAAGTAGGCCTACCTGTATGTAGCTATACAGTTAGTGTCTGTCAAGCGGTAAGTAGGCCTACCTGTATGTAGCTATCCAGTAAGAGTCTGTCAAACGGTAAGTAGGCCTACCTGTGTGTAGCTATCCAGTTAGAGTCTGTCAAACGGTAAGTAGGCCTACCTGTATGTAGCCATACAGTTAGAGTTTGTTAAGCGGTAAGCAGGCCTACCTGTATGTAGCCATATAGTTAGAGTCTGTCAAACGGTAAGTAGGCCTACCTGTATGTAGCTATCCAGTTAGAGTCTGTCAAACGGTAAGTAGGCCTACCTGTGTGTAGCTATCCAGTTAGAGTCTGTCAAACGGTAAGTAGGCCTACCTGTATATAGCTATACAGTTAGTGTCTGTCAAACGGTAAGCAGGCCTACCTGTATGTAGCTATCCAGTTAGAGTCTGTCAAACGGTAAGTAGGCCTACCTGTATGTAGCTATCCAGTTAGTGTCTGTCAAGCGGTATAAGTAGGCCTACCTGTATGTAGCTATACAGTTAGTGTCTGTCAAGCGGTAAGTAGGCCTACCTGTATGTAGCTATCCAGTTAGAGTCTGTCAAACGGCAAGTAGGCCTACCTGTATGTAGCTATACAGTTAGTGTCTGTCAAGCGGTAAGTAAGCCTACCTGTATGTAGCTATCCAGTTAGAGTCTGTCAAGCGGTAAGTAAGCCTACCTGTATGTAGCTATACAGTTAGTGTCTGTCAAGCGGTAAGTAAGCCTACCTGTATGTAGCTATACAGTTAGAGTTTGTTGAGCGGTAA
>OY757554.1:5853575-5870486 GCA_963584105.1 Alviniconcha strummeri
GCACGCGCACACACACACACACACACACACACGCCTACAAACACTCGTGGTTCGAGTCATCCTATCAACTCCTTGGCCAGTAATAGGGTCAATCAGTGTCCCACTCTGTACAACGCCTGGTAAACCTGCTGTCACCGGCTCACATTTCTACATTAACTCTTCCAGTCTCGACGAGACCGAGTGCTATGTTACCCAATGTCACCCAAGTGGTGAACTCCATTGAAGACAATTACAAAATGTCGCAGCAGCTCAGACTAATCAGAGTCAGGCTCAGAGCACGGGGTCGCACCTGTGAGCAGCACGTGTTGTGTCCACTCTCATTGCGAGCGGCTTGCTGTTGTTTGACATTCACTTGTCGCCCGTAACAGCAGCATGCTGAGCCGTTTAGCATAACTTTGACTGAAGTGGCAGTAATTAACACCGTCGTTAACGGCCTCAGCCGGTGTTAGGAACGGTAATTATCACCCCGCTTCACAAGTTATCTCCCATAGCATGGGAACGCAGAAAAGTCGAAAATCTACTTACTCTAAGCGACTGCAAAGTGGCGGTCTGGTGCAAGGAAGGATACAACTGTATGTTTGGTTTGTGCTTACTTTACTGGTTGTAACAACTGTATGTTTGGTTTGTGCTTACTTTACTGGTTGTAACAACTGTATGTTTGGTTTGTGTCTATTTCACCAGCTGTCAGTCAACTGATTGTGTCTCAGTACCGGCTGTATCAACTGTATGGTTTGTGCCTGCTTTACCGGATGTATCAACTGTATGGTTTGTGCCTACTTTACCGGCTGTATCAACTGTTTTATTTTTGTGCCTACTTTACCGGCTGAATCAAATGTATGTTTATGCCTACTTTACCGGCTGTATCAACTGTATGTTTGTGCTACTTTACCGGCTGAATCAACTATGTTTGTGCCTACTTTACCGGCTATATCAACTGTATGTTTGTGTCTACCGGCTGTATCAACTGTATGTTTGTGCCTTCTGTATCGACTGTATTAACTGTGTGTTTGTGCCTAATTTACTGACTGTAGCACTGCATGTTTATGTCTACTTTACCGGCTGTAGCAACTGTTTGTTTGTGCCTACTTTACCGGCTGTAGCAACTGTATGCTTGCGTCTACCGGCTGTATCAACTGCATGTTTGTACCTACTTTACCGGCCGTATCAGCTGTATGTTTGGTTTGAGCCGACTTTACCGGCTGAATCAACTGTATGTTTGTGCCTACTTCACCGGTTGTATCAACTGTATGTTTGTGTCTACCGGCTGTATCAACTGTATGTTTGTGTCTACTTTACCTGCCGTATCAAGTCAGTACCGGTATGCTTGATTTGTGTCCGGCCAGTTTATGAAGTCTACCTGGAAGGTTGGCAGTGGCATCCAGGTTTAAAAAAAAAAAAAGAAAAAAAAAAGAGAGAGAAAGAAAACGTTCCAAAACCATTCTGAGAAGTTGCCAAGCTGACGCCGCAGCTAATGGAATTTGTGACAAGCAGTGAAATTCCCGCGGAAGAGTTGACAAGCGAAACGCAGTCAACTGTTGTGATGATGTTATTTGGACGAGTTCAGTGCATCTCATTTTCACGGAAATCGCTCCTGTTTGGCACCGGCCGTAACAATAATAAAATAATGATGATATTAATAATAAAAATGATAATGATGATGATGATGACTTCATGATGATGGTGATGATGATGATGATGATGATGATGATGATGATGATGATGATGATGATGATGATGATGACGACTTCATGATGATGATGGCTTCATGATGATGATGATGATGACTTCATGATGATGATGATGATGATGATGATGATGACAGAGGGCATTCGAAAAGCGCTTTCAGTGGCTCAAAGGGCTTTGCAACTCAGTTAAAGAAAGGCTAGCTGTTGGTGCTTTACGCACCGTCAACCGAATAAGGTCACCCTGGGACGAGTCACACGTTCAAAATTCTTCTACACCAGTTGAAAGCACAAGTCGCTAAACCATAAGTCTGTATAATTCACTGTTACAAAGGTACTGAAAAGCATGCAACACTTGAAAAAGGCATACTCAATAAAAATTAAAAAAAAGTTTTTAAAAATGGCATTAAAATACGTTTATAAGTATATATACTTATTCACAGAAAGCGTAATGAAACACACACACACACACACACACACACACACACACACACACACACACACACACACACACACACACACACACACACACACACACACACACACACACACACACACACACACACACACCACAGCACACCTCCACCCCCCCACCCCCCGCCACACACACACCCGCCCCCCACACCCCCACATCACACACCTACACACAAACACACACAACCCCCTCCAGCCCCCACCTACAGGCTTCCTTGGTCATTTATAGTGTACGGCCCCTGCGTAGGTGTGGCCCGAGGCTGCAACGGTCGGAGTGCTCGGGTGTTTTTGCCAGTTACTCTGACATAAATCATGCAGATGTAGGACTTCGTAGGCCACGCAAGCATGGCAGGGCTGTTTGCGCAAGTCAGCTGCACTTTTGCATCACGCGCACGTAGTCTGCTGCGTAGTCAGAAAGATACGGGGAACTGCAAGTGACGTGTTTGTTTTTAACTGCTCTCAGCAACTGCACTTCTTTTGTGAGTATTTCATTATTGTTATTATCGTGTGTGTGTGTGTGTGTGTGTGTGTGTGTGTGTGTGTGTGTGTGTGTGTGTGTGTGTGTGTGTGTGTGTGTGTGTGTGTGTGTATGTGTGTGTGTGTGTGTGTGTGTGTGTGTGTGTGTGAGAGAGAGAGGGAGGGGGAGGGAGGGAGAGAGAGAGAGGGAGAGAGAGAGGGGGAGGGTGGGAGAGAGAGAGAGAGAGGGAGAGAGAGGGGGAGGGAGAGAGAGAGAGGGGGAGGGGGAGAGAGAGGGGGGAGGGAGAGAGGGAGGGAGAGAGAGAGAGGGAGAGAGAGAGGGGGAGGGAGGGAGAGAGAGAGGGAGAGAGAGGGGGGAGGGAGAGAGAGAGAGAGGGAGGGGGAGAGAGAGGGGGGAGGGGAGAGAGGGAGGGAGAGAGAGAGAGAGGGAGGGAGGGAGGGAGAGAGAGAGGGAGGGAGGGAGGGAGGGAGGGAGGTAGAGAGGGAGAGAGAGAGAGAGGCGCCACAAATTCTTCGTCATAAATAAGGTGTTATGTGACGTGATGATTATTATTATTAGAGTTATTGAGACTACAATGGGTTTGAGTGGTTACCGACAAATAGGAAACACGAGCTGTGCAAGCAGTTTTCTCGTTGCCAGTGTGTCTGGACGAAGTACATCGTCCTGGTAGGGATTCAACTTTGAACGTCGGACGAAGTACATCGTCCTGGTAGGGATTCAACTTTGAACGTTGGACGAAGTAAATCGTCCTGGTATGATTCAACTTTGAATGTTGGACGAAATAAATCGTCCTGGTATGATTCAACTTTGAACGTTGGACGAAGTAAATCGTGCTTTGTATGGATTCAGCTTTGAACGTTGGACGAAGTAAATCGTCTTTGTATGGATTCAACTTTGAACGTCGAACGAAGTAAATCGTCCTGGTATGGATTCAACTTTGAACGTCGGACGAAGTACATCGTCCTGGTATGGATTCAACTTTGAACGTCGGACGAAGTAAATCGTCCTGGTATGGATTTAGCTTTGAACGTTGGACGAAGTAAATCGTCCTGGTATGGATTCAACTTTGAACGTTAGACGAAGTAAATCGTCCTAGTATGGATTCAGCTTTGAATGTTGGACGAAGTAAATCGTCCTGGCATGATTCAACTTTGAACGTTAGACGAAGTAAATCGTCCTAGTATGGACTCAACTTTGAACGTTGGACGAAGTAAATCGTCCTGGTATGATTCAACTTTGAACGTTGGACGAAGTACATCGTCCTGGTATGGATTCAACTTTGAAAATGAACTGACAAAACCCCCAATGCACACGATAAAGAATTAGTTGGTCCCATTAGTACATTCACTGTCAGCTGTGTGTATGGTTCTTGTCTTTGTGTCGTAAGTGATTCATACACGCGCATTCATGTTACACACACACACGCATTCCCCACAAACACTTTAAACTGCTTAAACTGCTCCTCTGTGCCACACATCGTGACAGTTTTATGATCCTTTTTTTTTATGAGTGGTTTATCGTGAAATAAAAAACAAGAGTTGTGTAAGTTTTGTCGTAGCCATGAAGAAAAAAAGAGAAAAAAAAGGGAGAAGGAATTGCGTAAGTTTCGTCGTAGCCACAACAAACACACGAGTTGTGTAAGTTTTGTCAGCCATAAAAACAGTTGTGTTTCGTATTTCGCGGAAAGCCACGAAGAAAACCACCGCGTAAGCTATTTATCACACGAACGTACAGTAAATCATCCTGGTAAGGATCCAGTTTTGAGTGTAAAATGAAATAACAACAATACCACCAGTCTTCGTTGACAGCTTTTTTACACTGTGCAGGTGAATCCGCACGACAATGAATTGGTCCAATTTTCAGTGCATTCACCGTCAGTGTATATATATATGTGTCTTGTCTTTTTACCGACACAGACAAACAAGAGACAAAGAACACACTTAGGTAACAGCGTTCACAGAAAGCAAAGGAGAAAGAATTTCAGATCATTGCTCTGTAAAACAACAACAACAACAACAACAACAACAACAACAACAACAACAACAACAACAACACACACACACACACACACACACACACACACACACACACACACACACACACACACACACACACACACACACACACACACACACACACACACACACACACACACACACACACACACAAAAAAAACCCGAAGAGAACTAGAGCAGACAGAGTCAGGCTGTTGGGAAATTTCACTGGTGGGACGACACGAAAGCACTCACACATCTCAGTCAGCGACATTGTACCAACCCACGTAAGGCTGCTTTCTGGAGACAACGTAGCCGTATGGACCCATCCACACGCCCAACGCGATTGCCGATCTCAACCAATCAGAGACGCGAAATGTTGCGGATTTTTTATTAATTTATTTTTTGGGCCTCACACGCTGGTATCACATACAACGGCTCGGCCCACAATGACTCAGTGCTGTTTTGTCGTTTTTGGTTCAATCGCCCTAACACAGCAAAATGGTTGTATGGGTGCCCACAGGGTAATCGACTTAGAACAGTTTCCAGTTCGAATCTCTACGGATAAAGCTCCGACACCACTGACAAAATTTGGGATTTGTTCTTTCTTTTCTTTTTCTTCTTCTGTCACTCTCCTTTGTGTGTGTGTGTGTGTGTGTGTGTGTGTGTGTGTGTGTGTGTGTGTGTGTGTGTGTGTGTGTGTGTGTGTGTGTGTGTGTGTGTGTGTGTGTGTGTGTGTGTGTGTGTGTGTGTGTGTGTGTGTGTGTGTGTGTGTGTGTGTAGCCGTGTCAGATTCATGGCGTTTCAATCCGTTTTTAGTTGGGACGACCCCTGCCTTCACAATAATAATAAATACTAAAAGATCACTTTTAGGCCTATATATCGCTATTCTCTGATCCGATCTCACTGCGCTTTGCAACATTCTCCAACGTTTTCAACTTAAAATGAGAAAAATATCAAAGATAACGTGTTAAAAAATACCCCCCCCCCCCCCCCCCCCCCCCCCCCCACAGATGACAACTAACAATACACACACAAAAATAATGTACATGTACCGTACGAGAAGCAGCAATGTACAATAAAGAAAATAATCTCATCACTTTACCTACCAATAATGCCACAATTTCACCCCTCCCAATAAGTTCTTTGTCTGCGTTATCCTTCAGGCCTGTTATTTTTTCTGGTTGATCAGACTAGATACTTTGTGCTTTCCCTGGATTAGGGTTTCGTGTTTGGGTCAGTGAGGTTCTTGGTATACACTCCTACTATTCAGTTTGTTTTTCCTCTCTTTGCGTTCCCTTTTGCTTCTTGAGTTGTTTTGTTCTTTTTCGATGTGGGGGTGATGGGAGTAACCTCGAGGTGCCTCGCTAGTCGAGACAACCTGATTAAATTTTTGTTGTTGTTGATATAGGTACTTCGTGAGCGTCTGTTCAGTGTCCAGTGGCTGTTAGCATCATTGTGTGGTTTGTATTGTGTGCATGGATTACGCGTTTCTAGTCTTTGTCACATTACACACTGTCAGAGACTCTTAGTTCACAGAAACCATAAGGCTTATTAGGGACGGGGAGAAGGGGGAGGGGGTATGGAGGTGGGGGAAGAGGGAGCGTATATACCTATCGCTACACTGTCACCACCAGAATGACTCCTGAATTAAGATGGGCAGCGATGAGAGCCATTTTAATGTTTCATTAATTGTGAGGGACAAAGTCACAACGAGACTGTGTCCACAAACCACAACTTATTTGAAGAAAAAGGACAGCCGAAGCGGAATCGAGACTAGGCCCCTCTGCCTTAAACCGGCTCACAAACCTTCTTGCCGGCCGCCGCTTGTGATACCTCCCGATAACAGCGGGAAAGGGCGGGACTGTGGACGGGTCCATTGATAGCAGACTTGGAGCTCTATATTCTCGGCCGACCTGTAAACTGCTGGCGGGTAAATCAGGCTGAAAATAAGAAAAAGAGAGAGAGAGAGAGAGAGAGAGAGAGAGAGAGAGAGAGAGAGAGAGAGAGAGAGAGAGAGAGAGAGAGACAGAGAGACAGTCAGACAGACACAGAGGCAGACACAGAGACAGACACAGAGAGAGACAGACAGAGAAGAAATTCATGGGCTGTCGATAAGCCGTTCACTTGTTACTGGTGGACATTTTGCAACAGGGGCCTCCAGCCGAATTTTCCCGCAAAGGACAATAAAATATTAAACACACACACACACACACACACACACACACACACACACACACACACACACACACACACACACACACACACACACACACACACACACACACACCTCTTAGCAACTGGTGGTAAGTATTGCTGCACACGTCTTTATTGCAATTCCAACAAAGGCGAATGATACGATGAGCACCATCTCCTTGCTTTAAAACAAAACAAAACACAAAAATAAAAAATAACGACGTTGTACTACTTTGAACGCTTAGATTTATTTGACGGGGAGACTTTCAGTTTACAGAGCAGCTCATAAATGGCATCAAACAACCGAGTCTCCGCGATGTTTCTGCAAAATTACCCTCTGAGCTGTAGGCATTGTGTAAGTAAGTAAGTAAACATGGTGCTTAACGTCCACAGAAACCATAAAGCTTATTAGGGACGGTGAGAATGGGGGGGGGGGGGGGAAGGGGGGGGGAAGAGGGAGAGTATATACCTATCGCTATGCTGTCACCACCAGAATGACCTGCATTAAGGTGGGCAGCGATGAGAGCCATTTTAATGTTTCATCAATTGTGAGGGACAAAGTCACAAGACAGTGTCCACAAACCACAACTTTTGAAGAGAAAGGAGAGCCGAAACGGTATCGAACCGAGGTCCTTCCGCTTACCAGCCTACCGCCTTACCGCTAGGCCAAACCGGCTCTCGGCACTGTGTAATTGTCTCTGCTGGTTTTTATGTGTGTGGGAAGAACAGAGCTTCACCTTTGTGATGCAGCGTCATTAACCATCGCCCGTTTCTCGTGCTGACAATCATTTTGCAAAAGAAGAAGAAGAGAGGAGTCGATCCGTCATAGTCTGTCAAACTTGCTGGGGTCGGTGAGTTAGAGTTGTTGTTGAAGTGTTGCTTTACGTCCGCAGAAACCGTAGGCTTATTAAGGACGGGAGCCCAGGACGGCCACCTCATAGTTCAGGAGCTGTGTGAGAGTCGAGGTGGACGTCCAGGGCTGTCCGTCCTAACGAGCCTTCTGGTTTCCGTGGACGTAAAGAATTATTGAACTGTATTTCGGCATTGGTCACAACTTGTCCCTAATATGTCAACTGACATCTGAGGACATTAAGCATCAATTCATCATCAACGGCCACCTCGACTTTTACACAGCTCCTGAGCTCTGTGAGTCAGAGTGTGGGTTTTTTGAAGCCTTCGACGTATCGTGTACAACAGTGTTTCACTCACTTTGGTTGATTTGTACAGACCTCCTCACAGCAAACAGAATAAGGGTACAAACAAAATGTTTTTGGATCAATTCCCGATTTTCTCCACTCGCTCAGTGACAGTAAAGGGGAGATCACTGTGGCGGGTGACTTAAATTTTCACTTCGAGAACGAGCATGACAGCGAAGCGTGTAAATTAAGATCGTTGCTGAATGATTGTTGTTCGAAGCAGCTCGTGAATCAACCAACTCATCGCTGTGGTCAGAGCTTGGACTGGATTGTTGTCCGTGATGACTCGCCTGTCGTCAGCAATCTTGACGTAACAGACACTGCACTGTCTGACCACTGATCGTCAGATTCACACAATAAAGTCTTCGCCATCCGTTGTCCAGTGCCACTTTGGTAAATGACCGATTTATATCTGGGTCTCAATCGTCGCTGGACGGATCTGTCGGTTAAAGTTGCGACATAGTCTTTTGCTATGTCTGGACTGAACCTAGCGTCACGTCCTGTGGTGAATCGTTCATCTAACTCAGCAGCTGGATGAGTCAGATTGTCGTCACACGCCGCAAAATGAAGCAGCTCGACTGGTTCACAAAATATATTAAGCCATGCAGGTTTGGCACATGTGACTGACTTTCACTGTTGTGTTTGCTGTTGCTGTCAGTTGTGATTTCCGTGTGTGCAGGCCAACACTTCTCTGTGGATGTGTCCTGTGTTGTCATTGGAAGGTTAGTAGTGTTCAGTGAAGAAAACGCCAAAGAGAAGAAGTCAAAATTGTTGCCACCTGCCTGATCTGCTTTTGCTGACTGCTCCTTTCGTACTTTTGATCTTTCCTGGTCCCTTAGTCGAAACTGGCAAGGGGGCTTCCTTCTGAAGTACTGGTCTTGGATGTTGTGCGAATCCACCGTGTTTGCTGATGAAGAGTGGGCGTGGGGTTTGAGTCGCAAAACAATAACGGTGCTGTCCCGCTCTCCGACGACCTTCCGACTGGAAACGTTGCTGTCTGTGAGCAGGTAATTCAGAGCTGTCTCAGTAGCTGCTGGTAGTCAGCAACTGGCATTGTGAAGCGTGTAACTGGTGGAACAGTTGCCAGCAATTTGAATGTCCGCCGTGCAGGTTGTACAACCAGGTCACACCGTGAGAGAGAGACGGTGGGGGGGGGGGGGGGGGGGAGAGAGAGAGAGAGAGACAGACAGACAGACAGACAGACAGACAGACAGACAGACAGACAGACAGACGGAGGGAGGGAGGGAGGGGGAGAGAGACAGAGAGACAGACAGACAGAGACAGACAGACAGACAGAAAGAGAGAGACAGAGTTGCTGGAAATAATAATTATTATTGAATGATTAATTGTTCTCTTGCATCAGGAAAACATAGCCGCGCGCGAAGCCGGAAGTAGCCAGTGGCATTGCTGCATACTCGTAGTGACGAAACGAAGATTCTGTTAAGTGTATATTCTCTGTGTGGGGAACACGGAAGATGATGGGTGACATTTTTCAGTGCTGCATCAGTTAACCACACACCGGCGACACGCGTCAGCCACAATGACACGAGCCACGGCCTGGGCGTTGTGCTGGGTTGCCGTGGTGGCGGCGGTGACGCGGGGGACGAGGGCCCAGCAGCAGCAGCCGAACATCGTGCTGATGCTGGCGGACGACTTGGGCTGGGCGGACCTGGAGAACCACGACCCGGAGATGCGAACCCCCAACCTGCAGCGTCTGGCGGCACGCGGTATGCTGCTCAACCAGTCCTACGTGCTGCCCACCTGCGCTCCCACCCGCTCCGCCCTGCTCACCGGCCGGTACGTCACCTTTGTTAACTGCTCACTTGACGGTACGTCACAGTTGTTAACTGCTCACAGGCCGGTACGTCACACTTGTTAACTGCTCACTGGACGGCATGTCACAATTCTTACCTGCTCACCGGACGGTAAGTCACAATTCTTACCTGCTCACCGGACGGTAAATCACAATTCTTACCTGCTCACCGAACGGTAAGTTACAGTTGTTAACTACTCACCGGACGGTACGTCACGTTTCTTAACTACTCACCGGATGGTACGTCACAATTCTTACCTGCTCACCGGACGGTACGTCACAGTTTGTAACTACTCAGTGGGCGGAAGGTCACAGTTCGTAACTGCTCACCGGACGGTAGGTCACAGTTCTTAACTGTTCACTTGACGGTACGTCACAATTGTTAACTACTCACTGGAGGGCACGTCACAGTTGTTAACTGCTCACCGGACGGTACGTCACATTTCTTAACTGCTCACCGGACGGTACGTCACATTTTTTAACTGTTCACTGGGCGGTACGTCACATTTCTTAACTACTCACTGGACGTAGGTCACAGTACGTAACTGTTCACCGGCCGGTACGTCACATTTCTTAATTGCTCACCGGACGGTACGTCACATTTGTTAACTATTCACCGGACGGTACGTCACATTTCTTAACTACTCACTGTTCGGTAGGTCACAGTACTTAACTGTTCACCGACCGGTACGTCACATTTCTTAATTACTCACCGGACGGTACGTCACATTTCTTAACGGTGCACGCCCGCACGACAATATGCACTATACGCAATTAACCATCCAACTTAAACAGATAACAAACAGGGACTTGTGGCGAAGATAGCAGCGCGGAACGGAAAACATGGCAGGTTCATTGTTTGGGAAAAGAAATGGCTTGGGGCCAGAGCTGAAGGAGTCCAGAGAGGGTTTCTGTCGGGAAGGAAGGGGAAGGTCATTCCATGTAGAGGGGACGAAGACAGAAAAGTCTCTGGAACCAAAAGCGGAAAATCTGATAGGTGGCTGAATAAACTGGTCAGAATTCATTCTTTGCCCAACCGCCCAAGCCTCGTTGCTTTATTATATATATATATGAAAACAAGCTTATAGTCTAGATCATATTCATATATGAAGCTTGGACAATGTTCCCAGTGAAAAAGAAATCATCAATAAAAAATAAATAAAATAAATATATATATATTTTTATTTTTATTTTTTTTATTGATGATTTCTTTTTCACTGGGAACATTGTCCAAGCTTCATATATGAATATGATCTAGACTATAAGCTTGTTTTCAGACGATGTGTAGCTGCTGCATCTGCTGCAAATCCATTTGTATTTTGTTGCTGAAGGTGTTAGCGAATGTGTCAGGCACAAATAATATCGTAGAGATGATAATAGATACAAAAAAAAGTCAGACGCCACAATACTCCACGTGCAACAATCACGTACATACCTGCGTGTCTACATAACCTGCAAAGCTTAGATACTATGGACATATACCAGTTAGGAAATAAAGTTCAATTGATTTTTGCATTTCCACTTTGATCCGTTTCATGGACTAGTCACTAAAACTACCACCTCTTTCCACCTGTGTATGTGTCTTGTTTCTGTCGTCCAGGTGGCCGTATACGTACACGTATTTCCACTTTGATCCGTTTTATGGACAAGTCACTGAAATTGCCCCCTCTCTCCACCAGTCTCTGTGTCTTGTTGCTGTCGTCCAGGTGGCCGTATACGTACACGTATTTCCACTTTGATCCGTTTTATGGACAAGTCACTGAAATTGCCCCCTCTCTCCACCAGTCTCTGTGTCTTGTTGCTGTCGTCCAGGTGGCCGTATACGTACACGTATTTCCACTTTGATCCGTTTTATGGACAAGTCACTGAAATTGCCCCCTCTCTCCACCAGTCTCTGTGTCTTGTTGCTGTCGTCCAGGTGGCCGTATACGTACACGTATTTCCACTTTGATCCGTTTTATGGACAAGTCACTGAAATTGCCCCCTCTCTCCACCAGTCTCTGTGTCTTGTTGCTGTCGTCCAGGTGGCCGTATACGTACACGTATTTCCACTTTGATCCGTTTTATGGACAAGTCACTGAAATTGCCCCCTCTCTCCACCAGTCTCTGTGTCTTGTTGCTGTCGTCCAGGTGGCCGTATACGTACACGTATTTCCACTTTGATCTGTTTTATGGACAAGTCACTGAAATTGCCCCCTCTCTCCACCAGTCTCTGTGTCTTGTTGCTGTCGTCCAGGTGGCCGTATACGTACACGTATTTCCACTTTGATCCGTTTTATGGACAAGTCACTGAAATTGCCCCCTCTCTCCACCAGTCTCTGTGTCTTGTTGCTGTCGTCCAGGTGGCCGTATACGTACACGTATTTCCACTTTGATCCGTTTTATGGACAAGTCACTGAAATTGCCCCCTCTCTCCACCAGTCTCTGTGTCTTGTTGCTGTCGTCCAGGTGGCCGTATACGTACGGCATGCAGGTGAACGACATCAAGGGCACCAAGCTGGCCTGGCTGGACGAGACCTTGACGCTACTTCCGACCACGCTGCACGGTCTTGGCTACCAAACCCACATGATCGGAAAATGGCACCTGGGTTTTTGTTCCTGGTCATTGACGCCCACACGGCGTGGGTTCGATTCCTTCTATGGCTTCTACAGTGGTGCCCAGGGCTACTTCAACCATTCAGGTATTGGAGGGAAAAAAAATTCCCCCTGCAAACCCTCCCCCCCCCCCCCCACCCCAACAAAAAATATAAATAAAAGTAATCAACAACACACAAAAAAAACCCCAAACAAACAAAAAAACAAAAAACAAAAAAACCCAACAACAATAACACCCAAAATCTGTTAGAACGCTGAGAAAAAAAGAGAAAAAGAAAGAAAGAAAGACCACAAAGAAAAAAAAATAAGAAGATTAAAAACAACAACAACAACAACAAGTTACTGCGTTATGTGCAGTACAAGTGAACAAGGACAATAAAGGGTTAAAAAAGAAGAAGAAAACAGACACCAGACGCACACCAACGACCACAACTAATATTTCTTGCTGGTCTTCTTCGTTTCTGTGTTTCTGTTTCTGCTGCTACTGTTTTCTACGCTTGCTATCAGCCATAAATTTGTGTTAAGCAAAACAACGTTCATTTTCTGCACTATGATAACATCTTGGTCTTAGGATTAACAGCTGTCTAAAGTCAGTTGACGGTGCAAACACCTTGGTTCTGACCACTCTTGCTTTACATCAGTCGTTCTTTATTCTTTCTATCAAAAGTGCACAGATGACTGTAATAAGATGCACATGATTGTGCGCGCACGCGTCTGTTTTTTGGTGTGTGTGTGTGTGTGTGTGTGTGTGTGTGTGTGTGTGTGTGTGTGTGTGTGTGTGTGTGTGTGTGTGTGTGTGTCTGTGCGTGCGTGCGTGCGTGCGTGCGCGCGCGCGCGCGCGCGCGCGCGCGCGTGTGTGTGTGTGTGTGTGTGTGTGTGTGTGTGTGTGTGTGTGTGTGTGTGTGTGTGTGTGTGTCTCTCTCTCTCTCTCTCTCTCTCTCTCTCTCTCTCTCTCTCTCTCTCTCTCTCTCTCTCTCTCTGCGCGCGTGCACGAAGCGTCGGTATTGAATGAGTTCAGCTGTTGTGCGGTATTTCGTCACCTTGCAGGGTCCAACCGCTTCACGTACGACTTTCGGGACAACGATGAGGTTGTCTGGTCTGCAAGGGGACACTACTCCACGGAACTTCACACGGCACGCGCGCAGCGCATTATCCGGGAACACGACAGAGCAAGTCAGAAACCCTTCTTCCTGTACATGGCTTACCAGAACGCGCATGCGCCGTTCGAAGCGAAGCAGAGCTATGTGGACCAGTACTGCAGTCACGTGGTCAACGAAACGAGGCGCATCCATTGCGGTATGGTAGCGGCAATGGACGAGAGCATCGGGAACATCACGCAGACTCTGGATGAAGAGGTAACCATCCTGTGATTTTGTTTTATGTTCATGAGGCCGGTGCTTATCAATGCTCTTCGGGTATCTAAGGGCACACATTATTAACCCCTTCACTGCCCCAGCCTGTAAAATTTTCCGGGCTTAAAGATGCACGAACGCGCCTGCGAACAGTAAGTTTTCCGGTCCTTTAACACATCTACTTTCAATGCTGTGTGTTTTGATGAAAATCCTTTCACATGCCAGTGCGGAGAAGAAGACAAAAAGGTTTAAAGTAGAAGTCCAAGGTTTTTAAGTATGCAATATGACCATCGAAATGATTGACAAATGAGTCACTAGTTTCAGATTTAATGAAATAAAAAAAATAAAAAAAAATTAATTGGGTTTTTAATCGATTTTTATTTTCTGTAGACTTCCCCGGAAGTGACGTCAGTCTGGGGAGTTAGTGCGATTGTCATGTTAGATTCCTCAGTAAACTGTGTATGCGTGTGGTCGACAAAAAAGTTAACTATACCTCCCTACTGTGTTGCCGCGAACTGTAACAATTCACAGACGGCCCCAGGTATAACAATGCACGAGCTCCCGCGCAATCGACCCGCAGTGAGGCGAAAGTGGATTAAGTTTATACAGTTCAAACGAGCTGACTTTCTTGCTGCGCCGCATCACGCCCATTTTTGTAGCGAGCACTTCAGTGAGTGCGATTTCGCAAACCCCATGGAATACCGCATGTCGAAGCTGACACGATGTTCCGGTATTCTTTCAAAATCCTGCCTGACAGGCTCAAACTGATACGGCTGTATCCTTGTGGGTCTCTCGGGCAAACTATCAGTTTCGTCTTCGGAGCTCGAGTTGGCCATTTTGCAGCGACTCCCCAGAGTAACGTAGTAGGCATATGGTCACGTGATTTGGGCGTCATGGCGACGCTTTCGGTACGACAGAAAATGCCTTTATTTCGTGCATTTATAACCCTCAGATCACAGTTTCACCTACATCATCGTTCTCAGCGAGCTTTAACGGAAATCGTGTCA
This sequence comes from Alviniconcha strummeri, assembly GCA_963584105.1. Lineage (NCBI taxonomy): Eukaryota > Metazoa > Mollusca > Gastropoda > Provannidae > Alviniconcha > Alviniconcha strummeri. The sequence goes on from OY757554.1 coordinate 5,868,363, forward strand.
AAAATCACCCCTAACCTTGGACTTGTCCTTTAAGGGTTTTAAGATTTCGCACTTTCATTGATCGTTTTCAAGTGACATCATGGCAGTGAAGGGGTTAATTGTGAATGACACTGACTGCGTCAATGTGTGCGAGGGGAGACCATTTGTCAAAACAATGCATTAGTTTGCTGGTACTGAAACGGTGTGTATTTGTGAGCATGCTGCTGGTGGTATCAGTGCAGACGGTAATAATATTAATATTGGTGTGTGTGTGTGTGTGTGTGTGTGTGTGTGTGTGTGTGTGTGTGTGTGTGTGTGTGTGTGTGTGTGTGTGTGTGTGTGTGTTGATGTGACATGAGTACGCACCCGTTTATAATTTATGTGATTTTAAATTTGTATCATTGATTTTTGTGCAGCATAACTTGTTTATGTTGTTGTAAACGCAAATATTTTGGCGTTCTTTCGCATGTTCTTAAATTAATGAGCCTTATATTAGTTAAGCTGAACTGCCCTGGGAGGGATGATTGAAGTTTTTTGACTTGACTTGATGATAATGATAACAGCGACGACAACGACGACGGATGGAACACAATATCCTTGTTCTGACAGCGTGCCAATTATGTGTGCCATCTGCATCTCTTGCTGTTGTCGTTGCTTTGTTTTCCACCTTATCTGCATCCATCGGCGTGATATAACCGAACTGTTGACTGGGCGTAAAACACCAACTTACTTACTTACTTGCTTGTCTCCATCCAACAGGGCTACACCGACAACACCATCGTCATCTTCATGTCTGACAACGGGGGGCCTGTCAACGGAGGGGCCTTTAACTACCCTCTGCGCGGCAAGAAGGCCACCCTGTGGGAGGGGGGCACCCGGTCCTACACCCTCCTCGCCTCGCCTCTCCTCTCGCAGCGCCAGGGGCACACCTACCCGGGTAAGGGTCTAAACGTGCGTCACTTCCGGTGGAAGATTCTGCTGGTAATGTGACGGGGGAAGTGAAGGTGGCGTAGGCAGAGTGAAAAGACTGAAGGTTTCAAGGTTTTCAAGGTTTTATTGAGCTTTTGGCCCCTGGGGGCTAGAAAGCGAAGTTACATTCGCACACGACATTCCTTATGAACAAGTACATGAGTTCTACTAATAAATAACTACCACACTTTATATACATAAAAAATAAATAAATGCTCAAACACAGATCAAAGTTGTTATAAATATGTAAGGCTAAGCCGTAAAATTTAACTCTTTTTTCTTTCTTTTTTTCCCGTCATGTTTCGTTATTGGCTTAATCAAAATAACTCAAGAATACAACTAATAAATTTAGCAAGCTTGATATTCTTAGATTTTGACGTCATATTCATGAGACTACAAAATTTGGGCACGTTGGGATGATGATATTTATCAACATACTTAGTACGGTTTCTCTTGACATTTTCGTTGGAACAATTAAGCAAATAGTGAAATTCATCTCCTACCTCACCACTGTCACAAACAGTACATATTCTTTCATCCCTTGGAATACCTAACGATCGTCTTTGCTGGATTGGCAGTCTGTGGTTACTAAGTCTAAATTTCAATACTCTTTGTCTTAGGATAGATGGGAGATAGGTTAGATATTTCTCAAAGCAAAATTTCTTTTTAAATAAACGATAATTACTACAAACACTATTTTCTGCTACTCTGCTTTGCCATTCTTGTATAAACTGATCCATTAGTCTTTGCTTCACTATACGTTTAAAGTTTTCGATGGTATGGATTTGGTTAGACCAAATATAAGATAATCCTAAACTATCTAATAACGAATGCACTTTCATAAGCCATGGGAGTTTATAATCGCTTGCATGATACAACTTAGAACATAGCTGAAACATTAGGTTAGAAATCTTAGGCAATTCAGAGTAAGAGGTTCTGCACAAACCATACCAAAATCCTAACATCCTGCATTTTGCTTCAATTTCTATCGGATATCTTCCCACTTCCCCAAGCACCATGCATGTTGGGGTTGTAACTTTGACACATAAGATCAGTTTTAAAAATCGAAGCTGTAGTTTTGAGATTGCATCCATCTTCTCGCACGCCCATATTTCACAACCATACAGAAGGATTGGGTGCACACATTTTTCAAAAAGTTCTAATTGTATATCTAGT
>OY757554.1:5870686-5893224 GCA_963584105.1 Alviniconcha strummeri
GTGTTTCTGCGCAGTCTGCTGTCACTGTCAGCATTGTCTGCGCAGTCTGCTGTCACTGTCAGCATTGTTCTGCGCAGTCTGCTGTCACTGTCAGCATTGTTCTCCAGTCTGCCTGTCACTGTCAGCATTGTCTGCGCAGTCTGCTGTCACTGTCAGCATTGTTCTGCGCAGTCTGCTGTCACTGTCAGCATTGTTCTGCGCAGTCTGCTGTCACTGTCAGCATTGTTCTGCGCAGTCTGCTGTCACTGTCAGCATTGTTCTGCGCAGTCTGCTGTCACTGTCAGCATTGTTCTGACGCAGTCTGCTGTCACTGTCAGCATTGTTCTGCGCAGTCTGCTGTCACTGTCAATGTGTCATCACTGCTCTGCAAGTCTCTTCTTTCCCTAGCACTGCAGCCACTTGACCAGAATGTGATTCCAACACCTGACTTAATCTACCCATCACACACTTTGTCCTTCACCTGACTTAATCTACCCAACACACACTTTGTCCTTCACCTGACTTAATCTACCATCACACACTTTGTCCTTCACCTGACTTAATCTACCCATCACACACTTTGTCATTCACCTGACTTAATCTACCCATCACACACTTTGTCCTTCACCTGACTTAATCTACCCATCACACACTTTGTCATTCACCTGACTTAATCTAAGTAACATTGTCATTCTTAAGCTACATTTTCTCTCTGTTGTCATGCCTGGTGTTTGTAGGCACCACAGAAACCAGAGCAGTGTGTTCTCAGTGGGCTGGAACAGCAACACCAAACACCAGTTCATACCTGATGGATTGGAACATCTGCTGTAGACGATAGCGCTGGCACTAGGTCTGCAACTTAAAATGCCGATGTCTGTTGGCACAACCTTCTCATTCTGCTTTCATCCAATCTAGGCTAAGTCCTCAATGCCTGTTGGCACAACCTTCTCATTCTGCTGTTCATCCATCTAGGCTAAGTCCTCAATGCCTGTTGGCACAACCTTCTCATTCTGCTTTCATCCAATCTAGGCTAAGTCCTCAATGCCTGTTGGCACAACCTTCTCATTCTGCTTTCATCCAATCTAGGCTAAGTCCTGCAGCCTGCCTGCTCTACCGGGCTACCCGTTAAAACAGTTCCACACCCATGCCCCAAGGGTCTGCTGACCAATAGATTTGATCCTGTTTCCTTACAGTTAGAGTACTTGTCTGCACTGTTACGGGTCAGAATTTGTCTTTCGTTGCCTGGAACTGTTCAAGAACAAAGATGATATGTCATTACAGGTGTGCACAATAATTTTTCAGCAAAGTGTTTCAGTTTTCTATGGTTTACCACAAACTCTCTAAAAAAGGCTGGTGGCTATGTTCTGGGCATATTCATTTTGTTTGAACACACAAACAATTGGTGGGGTCTTGTGAATGTGTGATCATTTCCCCAGCCCCATTTAGTTCAGCTGTCACAAGCTGGAGACTAGTCCACTCACACAGTGCTTGAAGGAAGTCTTTGGGATGTCAGGCTAGCACATGGACAGTGATAACTGGGTCACCCCCCCCCCCCACTTGTTTCACCTTTATTATCAGCCACCATTTTGAAACTTCAGTGCATCTCCAAGATGTTCACCTCTCTTTTCAAGGCGTGCACATCTGTTATTTAATGCAAACTTCAAAACAGAGACAGGTTTAGCATCAATTCTTGCACAAGACTGAACACTAGTCCTCCTCCCCCCAATTTCTGGTCATTCCCCCCCTCCTCCCCCCTTCAGTCAAAACCAGCCCTGCTCCCCCCACTTTCTGGTCCCCCCCCTGCCACCACCTTCAGTCAAAACCAGTCCCCCCCCCCCCCCCCCAACTTTCTGGTTATTCACCCCCCCCCCCCCCCCCCCCCAAACTTCACTTTCAGTCAAAACCGCATGTCAGAAACTTAAGGTATGGGTGTAACAATTATAACAGAAAATATGTTTTGGCAAAGATGAATAATTTTCAAACAAAACTCGAACTATCTCACTTTTCAACAATGACTCAAATGCAAAACGGATCATAGAAAACATCAGGCTTTGTTCTGGACCATGACCGGTGTTGGTACCTGACACAAGTCCGCTCCGGTCACCAAAACAAAACAGATGGTGGTGCAGGACAGCGAGTGTCCTCAAAGCAAGGCAAGGGGAAAGAACTGTGGAGGGCAAGCATGCAATGGTAGGGAGCAGAGACAGGGGCTTTTCCAGCAAAGACTTCTCCACCGGAACAGGCCCTGCCGCATGCCTTTCCCCAGCACTCTTAGCAAGCTGCCCACAACACTTCTCTGTCCTTCCTTGCTGAAGACACAGTCACAACACCAGTGACCCAGCAGCCAACAAACGTCAGTCGCAATTAACTAACGGCAGTCAGCTGTCTTCTCTCTCCCTCCCTGGAAAAAGTGAGATCGTGAAAGTTTCAAATACTTGGAAAGTCTGCAGTCTGTGTTTGCACACTCTGAGATATGCCATTCAAGTCACAGGACTTCCAAAAGGCAGCAACAGTTCCTTCCGTGAATGCAGTCAAGTCTTTCAATAATGACAAACAGTCTTCAAACGGATGCACTGACGACATCAATGCCAACACGCACCGCTTTGCTCCGATACCAAACAATGGAATCTACTTGGCTTGGTGAAGGTTACAAAGAGTTCATGAGGGAACCGTGGTCACTGCGTCATCAGTGTTCTGAAACCACAGAAGTTGATGATGGGAATTCTCACAGGACTGCAGAGTTAAATCCGGTGCTGGTGGCTGGCAAAGCTGACCAGAGTGCAAACTGACGCAGACACCCAGCTGCCCCAGAGAGTGAGGGGGTTCTAATCCAGCTCTCCACGCTGGTGCCATGCTGCAGAAGGGCGCTGGAAACCATGTGTGTGGGCCGAAAGTGTAGTCAGCCAGTGCTGTGAAGCACCCATCAGTATCAAAAGCTGTGAAGCTGGCAAACATCTGTGGTGACAAGTTGACAGTCTCTGACACAGAGGGCATGCAGTGGGTGGTGCGATTGGGGGAAAAAAGGACTGACAAGAAAAGCCACTGTTCAGCCAACTCACATTCACAGGAGAAATAACACTTTTTCCAACTTCCCTGCAGCCTAGAAAATCAGTCCAAGGTCATCCAGCTAGAGGTTATTATGACATTTTCAAAGAGCTTGCTTTTTAGAGAGCATTGCATGCCAAGGCCAATTACCTCCCTTGGACCACGGCTATACTGAGTGTTACACTGACGATTATGTCCACATGTGCAGTTTCCGCTGACATAGTAACATGTCAAGGAAACACAACTGTCAGCTTGACCTTCAAACACAACTGTGGCTTTAACACTCCACTGAGAATATGAAAACCTAAAGGTCAGTGGAGGTTATCACCAGGCAAAGTTTGAAGTAGCATAGTGGCTTTGTTTGGTAGGCCCAGTCAACCAGTACAGTTCTATCAGGGCCAGCAAAGTTTGACGGGACTCATTAAAATAGCAGTCTTTGAGCAAAGGCCATCTGATGGCTGTGCAAAACCTGCAGACAGACCAGTGGCTCCATCCGTGCAGGGCAAGGCCACCAAAAGCAGGTCTGGGAGCAATGTTGTCAACATGGGAAACAATTACACACACGCCATCTGAACTTTAATGAAAAAGAACTTAGTGAAAAAAAATACGCTTTTGATGTTACCTTTCAGATCACCCCAGGACCCTTGAAGCTAAGTCAAGGTCACCAAAACTGGTACAAAAGTGGACAGCCTGATAAGCAAGTTCCAAAGACCCGGATTACAGTGTGTGAAAAGCAGCCACTGTCAAAGGCTTGGCCATGGATGGCCTCAGTAATGGAGGGGCAAACACTCATCACTACACAGACTCCCATGCTTTTTCTTGCCACGCAGAAACATTTACTCAAGTAGTTCCCATTTTGTGTGAATGTGTGGGACACTCACACCCATTGGTAGGCCAATATACAGATTGCAATGAAGAATGAGATGAATATGACTATGAGACAATAATTATTAGGTCAAATAATATATATATAAAAAAAACTTTAAAAAAACTGAGAACCAACCATCTTGAATTGAAAGCACTGGCGGGTATATTTATTTATCTTTTTTTGTTTTTCTTCAAAAGATTTCAAGAAAACTTGCTTTCCCCCCAACTCTACAGATGTTCTTCATGTTCCGATCTAGCTTCCCTCTCCCCATGTACAACTTGACAACAACAGGACTAGGCATTGTGTGTCCAGGGAAACGGAAAAAAGGCAGAAAACAAGAACAACTGCGGGAAACTCTCCGAGTGTTGCAGGCAGCACAAAGCCAGCGCCGGGTAACGGGGCCCGCTCACCGCCAATTGCAGGGGAAGTCCGAGTGAAGCTGGCCAGGAAGGACGGCAACAGAGCCGCTGACCAGCAGCCCCCGTGGGCCGAGCAGCCAGCCAAGCCAGGGCCTACATTGCAGCTAGGTGTGAGAGTGAGTGCTCCATAGGGTGGGTGTAGGCCAGGGGTGTGGGAGGCTGAGCACCCCTCACTCCCAACCATTGTCTTTGATCATGTGGGCCAGCTCTATGATGTACTTGCCCTCCTTGTACTTCTGACTGGACTCAAAGGCGTGCTCCTGCAAAACCATCAGCAGCATCATTTCAGTGCTTCATGTGTCAGTAAGTCAGTGCTACATACTGTGGGACACAAAGGCAGGGCTGGCAGACAGAGTAGTGTGAGAGAGGGGGAAAAAAGTGAGGCAAAGTGTGTGTTGAGGAGTGGGGGGAGTCAGATAGCAACTGAAGGGGAGGGGGGGGAGAGAGAGAGAGAGAGAGAGAGAGAGAGAGAGAGAGAGAGAGAGAGAGAGAGAGAGAGAGAGAGAGCGTGCATAAAAAATCTTAGCATCAAAACATTCCAACAGAGATTCTCTCCCTACACACACACACATGAACACACATGCATGCACACATACATACCTACGCACACATGCACGTACCTACGCACGCATTCACGCAAACTTGAGCACACTTATATCCATACTCATGCGTGCGCACCAAAAAACAACAATTTATATATATATATGGGTTCTTCTTCAGTGCTGGTCCTAGTTTGGGGGAATCAGAGGTCAAAACTGAAACAGCTTGCAGCTTATCCCAGTTAGGCTTGTTATGTTCCACATACATCCTATTTTAAGGCACAATTAAAAGAAAAGCAGTTAGGACCCCAACTGCAAGTTAGAGTGGCTTCAAACATGTCCAAGTGGAGAGCATAATGCATGTTTCAGTGTGACATAAAAGTATCATTATGTAATATTTAGAACAAGAACCTTATTATTTCATAGAAAAGTTTTGAATAACAATCATTAGGAGTAACTAAGTGCAATTTTTAAGAGGGTTCATCCACTTAGAGTAGAACAGCCTACCCGCAAAACTGTGACACTGAAACATGCGTGACATGGAAAGAAAAGTTTTTCCTTCAAGATCAAACAAACACCATGGATCATGAACAAGTATTTATTCTTGTTAGTTTTTGATGCTGTGGACATATTCCAAAGTAATATTGGAACACTTCCTCAACTTCAGATGTTCTTTGAATTGTAATGCATGTTTCGCGTGACATGTGACGCATGTTTCACATGACATTCAATAATCACTCAGGTTGGAAACTGTTAGAAGCATGTAGAAAATGTCTTTTTTCAGAGTATTTGTACACATTACATGTATGTAAGCATTTGTTTTGAGTTTGACAAGGTTTTTTTTTTTTTAGTTTGACAAGTTTTGTTTATGTGAAGAAGAAAAAAGGAAAAAAAAGTGATGAGCAGTACTAGTAATGTTTACATGAATTGACTGAAACTTAACATGAAAATGTAATCAATCATCTGTTCTCATGCAAAACAATGACAACTTCAAGAAACTTTTATTCTGCAAAAAACCCAGCTGCATTTGACACCGGTCTGTAGTGGCTTAGTTTTGCAAGCTGATCAGCAGGCACCCAAGGGATGTCATCAGTTGCAGGGAACGAGAAGCTGCTCTGATTTTCACGCAGGAACTTTATCTGCACTTCTCCAGATGAAACCTTGTAGACTAGAAGTAGAACCTAGATTTAACAAAGCCAACAAGTGAAATCACAGTACAAGTTGCAGTCCACAACACATCACATTCAGAAACAGCAATCAAAGTTGGAGGAAATGGAAAAACAAGATGTAGTAAACTAGCACATATATAGTTAATAGTATGCTGCCTCAGACCCCTGTCTTTTTCATGAATGCTAATGCACCCCCCCAACCCCACCCCAGGAACCAAACAAAAACAAAACAAAAAACATGAATAAGAAAAAACAACGCAAGTAGTAGTACAGTTCTAGTCTACTCAGTATATTAATATTATTAATATTATGTTGAATTCTTTCCAGCTTAAATTAGTAAAGTTTACTAAAAATGAACAGAACAAAAACAAAAAAACTCTGCAAGCACACCATGTCACTACTAAAACAGGACAGAAGAAACAACAGTAAAAATTCCAAACAAAAACTCTGCAAGCACACCATGTCGCGTTAAGTTAGTATTGTTTCTAGTCCGATAGAAGATGGTAAATTTAAATCAAAAGAATCTCAAAGTTACATCATCATTAATATTATAGCACAGTCTCAGTTTCACACAAAAATCAAAACAAAGTAGGGAAGATCTGTTCAACGCACGTTCTGCAATACGATGATACAACGCACGTTTTGTGTGACGGAATCAACTTCCGTCCGGTTCCATGTCACCAGAAACGAACGTTATGTTTTGACCAATTCTTCTCTCCTTGTTCATGGACTGAGAAATAATTTGAAATAACTGCAACCATTACTAAACATGTTTGTTTTTGATCCTACGTATGCCTACTTTTTGGTAATTGTGGTTCCTAACCACGAAATAATGATTCGGCAAGAAACGTATGTTTCATGTGACAAAATGGAGATGAGCCTGCAAGAGGGTGCATCGGACACATTCAACGCTGTATTTATAAATAAAGAGTGCTACTGTATAAAATACTAGTCTGAAATGATCAAGTAACTATAACTGCTTGGAATTTCACATACCTGCGTCATTGGTAGCCTCCAAATTGGGTGAAATCGTGTGCTAGCAGACAATGATGACAGCCCAGCGACGCATGTTTCTCCTGCGTCAGAGTGTGACGCGCATGTGGTAAAAGTGCCCTTTCACAAATTCCATGTGTATCACGTGACACAACGTCATCAATATGTGTGTAGATGCCCATGGTACATTTGAAAATCGCAGTTAGAAGATTTTTTTTCTTTGTTGGATTTGTTTTGCGAATTTTTGTTTTTGCCGTTATGGACGTTTCACCTGTGACGCAAAATTTTCATTGCACTTTTAATGCATTTCAGGAAATAATACAGCAACTTTGGTGTTCAGATCTCGGCATCGATAGTGCTTTTTTATTTATAGCAACAGTGTTTTCCCCGGTTCGCATCGTTGATCTTGTGCAAGTTGGAAGTGAACGCGTGTTTCATGACGTGACGGGTCATGAAACATGCATAATGCTCACTTTCAACCATCATTGTTGTACACAGACATACTCAGCAGGCCTGAAATTAGCTTTCTGGTGCTTTTGCATGTTGCAACTTTGCAAACAAATTAGATATGTCTGAATATTTTCGTCTGGTATGAAGTAGCTTCCGACACAAGCAGTATCGCCATTCCCGTTTTTGGCCGCCATTTTTGCGTGACATGGGAGTATATTTTGCTAATAAAAAATAAACAAAACATTTTTTTTCCACCAAATTGCTCTCATTGCTTCTTGGGTGTATAACAAAGGGAATTTTATCCATTTGGTGTGAAAAAAAGGAACTGGTTTACAACAAAACTGTTGCAAAGTGAGTGACTACCAATTAGGACCACCAGTGAAGAAGAACCCATATATATATATATACACACACGTGTGAGTGCCCTTGGAAACACAAAAATGAGTGACAAAAGTAAACAACTGTACAAAAGCATGTGACTCACAATACCTGACCAAGCTAGGATCACGATCGCTTGAAGGTCTTGGAAATATAGATTGCAAGTGGAAAAGATAGTCTTGTATCTGCTAACAGGATTGCCACCTTAAAAGCAGAAGGGTGCTTATAAAACTTAGCAGGCAAATACGTTTCTCTTCGCATTTTATATTTTGGGCGTACCAACAGAAAATGAATTTCTGATTCGTTGGTGTCGCAAAATGGACTGCCAAAGAGAGAGACAGACAGAGAGAGAGAGAGAACAGGAGACACTGGGCAGGAAGGATATGTAATTAAATAAAACACAAGATAGAACGATAACTGGTTTTTAATGCCCAGTCAACCAAGATCATTAAATCAAGGTAAAAAATAAAATGCACGGGGGAAAAAAGGACAGAAAAAAGAAGAAGAAAAAAGGCCCAGACAAAATGTGTAGCACATAATGAGAAAGCTGCACAAAGCACTGGGTGAAGCGTGCGTGAGAAGACTGGGAGGAAAAGGACTGCTAATGGCCAACGCTTACATATTTCCAGCCCAGCGTGGTCTTGCAGCATTCACAGTAGATGTCAGCCACAGCATGAAGACCAGTCAGCAGGACCCGCTCCTCTGCAGGACCGCAGCCAACGTTCACACTGCAACAACACCCACAGTTACCACACCACCATTCACACTGCTACAACACCCACAGCTACCACACAACCATCACCACCAGTCACACTGCAACAACACCCACAGTTACCACACCAACATTCACACTGCTACAACATCCACAGCTACCACACAACCGTCACCACCATGGACACTGCAACAACACCCACAGTTACCACACCAACATTCACACTGCTACAACACCCACAGCTACCACACAACTGTCACCACCACTGACACTACAACAACACCCACAGTTACCACACCACCATTCACACTGCTACAACACCCACAGCTACCACACAACCATCACCACCAGTCACACTGCAACAACACCCACAGTTACCACACCAACATTCACACTGCTACAACACCCACAGCTACCACACAACCGTCACCACCATTGACACTGCAACAACACCCACAGTTACCACACCAACATTCACACTGCTACAACACCCACAGCTACCACACAACCGTCACCACCATTGACACTGCAACAACACCCACAGTTGCCACACCACCATCTCATCACCATTCACTCTGCAACAACACCCACAGTTGCCACACCACCATCATCACCGTTCACTCTGCAACAACACCCACAGTTGCCACACCATCATCATCACCGTTCACACTGCAACAACACCCACAGTTGCCACACCACCATCATCACTGTACACTCTGCAACAACACCCACAGTTGCCACACCACCATCATCACCGTTCACTCTGCAACAACACCCACAGTTGCCACACCATCATCATCACCGTTCACACTGCAACAACACCCACAGTTGCCACACCACCATCATCACTGTTCACTCTGCAACAACACCCACAGTTGCCACACCACCATCATCACCGTTCACTCTGCAATAATACCCACAGTTGCCACACCACAGTCACTCTGCAACAACACCCACAATTGCCACACCACCATCACCACACATATCACCAAGCCTGACCAAGTTGAACATTTTCTCCCTGCCCACCAGCCTGAAAGAATTCCTGCTGGCCAGTGGTTTCCCCCTAATTAAAAAAACACACACACAAATCCTATTTCCAGTATATAATTTGACAGCTGAACAAACACATGCCCTCTCACTCAGTGTGAACAGAAAATTCTGCATAAAGAAGTTCATCACCTACACAGAAGAGAAAGAAGACAAAGCACTGTACATGTTATATATATTCAGAAAATGAAATTTGTGTAAATTTTATTAACTCATGATGGCCGGAAAAAGATGAAGAGGCATGCATATTTATATACATACTACTTACACTGAATTGAACAAGTAGGCACGCCCTTGACTGCCCTGGAACGACTGAAACAAATACAAAAAGTTTGTCAGATAAAATCCTCACAACACAGTTTACATGCTTCCAACATATGCAGCAGTGGATCAACGGCCACTACTGCAGGATGAACACTTTTCTGACCATGCTCTGTGGCCCTGATCACACACAGACTGCTGACGCTGTCACTACTGCAGGATGAACACTTTTCTGACCACGCTCTGTGGCCCTGATCACAGTAAGTAAGCAAGTTGGTGTTTTACGCCCAGTCAACCGGTACGACCCTGATCAGAGACTGCTGATACTGTCACTACTGAACGATGAACCTCAGATTTAGCAGGGGAACACTATGCAAGCAAGTAAGAAAGCAGCCCCACACCCTGTCCACGTGACATGTCTTAATGCAAGGCCACTGCCATATCTGGCCTTGGTAGAGTGAGTTCAGTGGAGTTGTCTGGCCTTGGCAGAGCAAGTTTAGTGGAGTTGTCTGGCCTTGGTAGAGTGAGTTTAGTAGAGTTGTCTGGCCTTGGTAGAGCGAGTTGAGCAGAGTTGTACTGAGTTGTTTCACCCTTTCTCACTCCACCACTTTCATGTACATTATCACTCGTAAAACTGGAAGACTTGTTCAACCCATTGCTCAAGGCAATTCTTTATTCAGTGTCATCATCAACTTGTGAACACAATAGGCACGATCAAACCCAACAGGCATAATGTGTGAACAGTTCAAAGAAACATTAGGGTGGTTCTTATCAGGCTTTCAGAGCAGTCAGTGGTGATCCGAACAGTGACACTGTTGACTCCCAGATGGCAAAGCGTGCCGAAATGTTGTTGATCGCTTTCACTCAGATAGTGCAAGTGGTTCAACTAGACAACCTCTCCAGTTGGATACACTACATCCCAGCTGTGTGGGTCTCAGTGCTTGGGGTTGCATGGCTGGATCTGTCCACTTCACAGGTTATCTTACTACAGGATAGGTTATCTTACTAGTCTCTTACCACAGGACAGGTTATCTAACCACAGTCTCTTACCACAGGACATAACCACAGTCTCTTACCACAGGACAGGTTATCTAACCACAGTCTCTTACCACAGGACAGGTTATCTAACCACAGTCTCTTACCACAGGACATAACCACAGTCTCTTACCACAGGACAGGTTATCTAACCACAGTCTCTTACCACAGGACATAACCACAGTCTCTTACCACAGGACATAACCACAGTCTCTTACCACAGGACAGGTTATCTAACCACAGTCTCTTACCACAGGACAGGTTATCTAACCACAGTCTCTTACCACAGGACAGGTTATCTAACCACAGGACAGGTTATCTAACCACAGGACAGGTTATCTAACCACAGGACAGGTTATCTAACCACAGTCTCTTACCACAGGACAGGTTATCTAACCACAGGACAGGTTATCTAACCACAGTCTCTTACCACAGGACAGGTTATCTAACCACAGGACAGGTTATCTAACCACAGGACAGGTTATCTAACCACAGTCTCTTACCACAGGACAGGTTATCTAACCACAGGACAGGTTATCTAACCACAGGACAGGTTATCTAACCACAGGACAGGTTATCTAACCACAGTCAGTGGAAAACCTATCAGCTTCCCTAGCCAGAGAGAGACAAGGGCCATGTCAAAAATAACAAAGCATTCAGGAGTGTAAGTGCCATAATGTCTAACTCCACAGACCACTTTACAGCTATTGCTTCTTTTGGGTGTGAGGCTGTTAATCAACAAATCAGGCCAGTTTGGAACCTATGGTTGCACCCAAGCTCCTGTCACCTGGGTGGCATGCCAGTAAGTAAGTTGGTGTTTTACGCCCAGTCAACCGGTGCGGTTATATCAGGGTGAGGGTGGCATGCCAATGCCCGTTAGTTTCTGGATTGTAATGTCCTGTACAGGGTCACCTGTGGACTCCACATCACTCTGCCAGACCCATCCACAGGTTACCAGGTAGCCCCAGATCGCTGGCATGCTCAGCCCAAGATCGCCATGGGACCCAACCCTCTTACCTGCTGTGTAAGTGGGCAACAAAAGGGACTTGCCGTCACTGCATTATAACCATGGTACTGGGTACTCAGTAGTGGATGCTTAGCTTTACTATATCAAGCCTCATCAATGGAGTTTCCGTTCAGCATTACTTTGCAAGACAAATATGTCCATGCCACCTCTCCCTTTCTAATACTATGCATTTTAATTGTATGGCCTAACTGTTCAGTTGTATAGGAGCAGTTGCATGTGAAGATTAAACTGAACTCTGCCTGTTCAAATCTATCCATACCACTCTCACCTCTCCTCCTCCCCTTCTCTCATCAGTACCCCCTGTCCACTACCACCCTGCCAACACACGCATGCATGTACTCATGAATGAATGCACATTTATACACTCTACAGTGCATGCATACATGTATACACAAAACATACAACACATGTGTGGTTAATGTTCAGCCATCTTTTAACTTCTCTAATGAGATAATAAAGTTGTCTTGAATCCCTGCACTATCACACACTTCTGACACTTACAGGCACAGTACAAAAAATCATAAAAGTAGAAATAAGTGGTGCATGATTCCATACCTGTGCACTGACATGGATCCAGACTCTGATCTGGAAATACTTATTTTGACTGGACCATGCAGTGTGCAATCCATGCCATGCTTTATAGATTAACAAAGGGGTAATTCAATCTTTATCTGTATCCGTGGATACAAAATGGACTTGCACCTTTAGGAGCACTTGCTTCACCACTATCACTAGTATCAGCAACTGCTGAGCAAGGAAAAGAAGTCACTGACCTTGGAGATCAACTCATCGTGGTTGGCCAGGTGGGCCCTGCAGTGGACACAGCTATAGGTGCGGTGGCACTTGTTGGGCAGGTAAGCCTGGAACGTTTTCACCATGGTGGCCGAGCTGGACAGACATCGAATGGACTGGCGGGGAATTTTGAGGTTGAGGAGGGGGCCGAACAAGCAAACGAATGAACAACCCGTCTTGCCAGCGGGATGCAGGCTGGGCTCCAGGAGGACTAAGGACAGCCACCCCAGTGGAGGTGTGCAGGCTAAAGGCTAAGGGCAGCCACCCCAGTGGAGGTGTGCAGGCTAAAGGCTAAGGACAGCCACCCCAGTGGAGGTGTGCAGGCTAAAGGCTAAGGACAGCCACCCCAGTGGAGGTGTGCAGGCTGGAGGCCAGTCTAAGACGGGCCTTATGTACGGATGTTAATCCCTGTCGATTCCAAAGTCAGACTGCACTTTCAGTTTGCCCAGGGCAGCCAGGTCCTCCTTCACAGTGGGTCAGAGCCAAATCTGTAGGACACAGGATGACAGACATGTATATGATGCCAAAATCAAAAGCAGAAGAGATGAACTACTGAGAAAAGTCATCAAATAAGACAGAAACTGAACGAATAATACAAAAGCAGCTAATGCTGATGATATTCTCAGCCTTAGCTATAATGGTATCATGCAGAGAGAAAGAGAGAGAGAGAGAGAGATCAAACAATATCTATATATTATACTTTCTACACTGTATATAATATCTATTATACACAACACAACCTTTAGTAATTTAATAGCAGATCTTATGACAGACAAGAGCAAACATCTTCTCCTTGTCTCTATGAGCATGAAACTGAAGTACTTGCTGTTGCATACTGTATTATGTGTGCCCACTAAAATACACAAGTACATGTATGAAAATCAATAGACAGATTCCAGTGACATTTAACTAAGGAGTTCAAATGATGCAGTCGTCTGGGCTAAAAATGTCAAACATTTCAAAGCTTACTGATATAATATATCAACCAGCAGGCATTTCTTGTCATGTATTAAAGGCCAGCCATGCAAACTAGAGACATCTTTTTCCACAACAGCCTGGCCCAGTGGGAAGAGTGTGACACACTCAGTTTGCCTTTCCTCCCTAGTCAAACAAACACTCAGCTGTGGCAGTTTCTGTCAACACAACACACAGAGACACCTCCCCAGGCCCCTGCCCCTCCCGCACTCTCTCCTCCTCTCAAACTACTGCAAAGCAACCAAGCTCCTTGAAGTTAAACCTCTCAGTCTCAAACACTGTCAACATGACCACAAGGCAGCACAGCTCACCAGCCAACAGACTCTTTCAGAGACATCACACAAAGCATCATAAGCTCCCCAATCCTCCCTCAGCACGACACAAGGCAACATAACCTCCTCAACCCTCTCTCACTTGCTGTCGGCATGACACAAACAAAGCAACACCGCTCACCAGCACTCCAATCTTCCTCAGTATGTCAGCACGACACACACTGGCAAAGCAACTGATCTCACCAGCCCTCCAATCTTTCTCAGTCTGTCAGCATGACACACACTAACAACGCAACATATCTCACCAGACCTCAAGTATTTCTCAGACTCTGTCAGTACAACATACCCTGACAAAGCAAAAGAGCTCACTAGCTCTCCAGTCTTTCTTGGCTTGGCACACACTGACAAAGCAACAGAGCTCACCAGTCCTCAAATCTTTCTCAGTCTGTCAGTACAACATACACTGACAAAGCAACAGAGCTCACCATCCCTCAGAACTTTCTCAGTCTCTGTCAGTGTGACACACCTGGCGGTGGAGTGATGACATCCATTGTTGGAGTGACATCCCTGAAGCAACATTCACTGGAGCAACTTTGCCCTGAGCTTGTCGCATGTGGCTGAGGTGTTGTGAGCTTGTTGCATGTGGCTGATGTGTTGTTAGCATAATTAGCTAGTGTGAGTGGGGCCCATACAGGGGGCCACGCTCCAAGCACCGCTTTCCAGCAACCTCCTCCAAAATCTGCCAGATTTAGTTACGCCACTGAAGGGGCACTCTTTATCTCTGCGCAGCTGTCCACTGACGCAGTCAGCACCCTCCAAAAGGTTCTGTAGAAGCAACCTAGCGCCACAGCATGCATGTAAACATGAGACGCATCCACCCTGAGTAAGAAAAAGCGTTCTGTCTCGATTCAAACGATTGTGGTTTTGTTTGTGCTGGTGTAAACTTTGTTGGCAGCTATAAATGACACGCCTTGTTTTATTTGAGTTGTTTGTAACAAATGTGCTACTGTTTGAGCACCAACAAAAAACTGCTCATTAGCTGACAGTTTTCTGGACCCTATGGCGTAACTAAATACGGCAGTGGTTGAAGGAGGGATGTCGTAAACCGGTGCTTGGAGTTTGGCAGGGGGCATGGTGATGGCTGTGTTGTGTGTGCATGTGTTCCAACAATATGTAGGTGAGTGGGTGGGTAGTGTATGTTGTGTGTGTGCATTGTATGTGTCGGTGGGAAATGTGTGTGTATGTGTGTGTGTGTGTGTGTGTGTGTGTGTGTGTGTGTGTGTGTGCATGCGAGCATGTGTAGGTGGGAAGTGTGTGTGCTGTGCATGTATGTGTGTGGGAAGGGTATGTGTACTGTGTGTGAGCATGTGCATTTATGTGTGTGTGCATGCATGTGCATGTAGGTATGTGTGTGCGTGCATGTGTAGGTGTGTGTGTGTGTGTGTGTGTGTGTGTGTGAGTTGTGTGTACTTGAATGCCTTCGTGTGTGTGTGTGTGTGTGTGTGTGCGTCCATGCGTGTGTGCACATGCATATGTGCTCACTCAGTCACTCACTTCCACCCACCGACACATGTTCACCAACAAACACACACTCACAAAAACACATGGACATCATCGCCACACACTCTCACTTCAAAGAAATGGACCCCTCAAAATCTCTCTCACTTTCAGTCTCTGTCCAATGGCTAAAAGCAAGAGAGCTCATGAACTCAAGAGAGCTTGAACTGATGTAGCTCCAATGCAATGGATGTTGTCCCTGCCACTGTCAACGCACAGCAACAGAACGCACCAGCCCTCTAATCTCTCTCAGTATCACATCCAGTCTCAGTCTCTGCCACTGTCAACGCACAGCAACACAGCAACAGAGTGCACCAGCTCTCTAATCTCTCTCAGTATCACATCCAATCTCCCTGAGTCTCTGCCACTGTCAACACAACAGAGTGCACCAGTCCTCTAACCTCACTCTAAAAAACACATCCAATCTCCCTCAGTCTCTGCACCAGCCCTCTAATCTCTGTCTCAGTATCACATCCAATCTCCCTCAGTCTCTGCACCAGCCCTCTAATCTGTCTCAGTATCACATCCAATCTCCCTCAGTCTCTGCACCAGCCCTCTAATCTCTCTGTCTCAGTATCACATCCAATCTCCCTCAGTCTCTGCACCAGCCCTCTAATCTCTCTGTCTCAGTATCACATCCAATCTCCCTCAGTCTCTGCCACTGCCAACACAACAGAACACACCAGCCCTCTAATCTCTCTCACTGTCTCAGTATCACATCCACTCTCCCTCAGTCTCTGCCAATGTCAACACAACAGAACGCACCAGCCCTCTAATCTCTCTCAGTATCAAATGCAGTCTCCTTCAGTCTCTGCCACTGTCAACACAACACAAAGCAATGTCAGTGCTTGCCAGCCCTCAAATCTCCCTCTCAAGATGAATATCACACTCAAATCTCTCTCAGTATGAGTACCACTCTCAAATCTCTCTCAGTATGAGTAGCACATTCAAATATCTCTCAGTATGAGTTGCACATTCAAATCTCTCTCAGTATGAGTAGCATACTCAAATCTCTCTCACTGTCAGCATGACACAAGGCAAGAGAGAACACAAATTTCAAATGATCAGTCTTAACTCTTATGCTGAAATGTTTGGATTGTTCATTCAAGACTGATTTTCCTGGAAAAACAACAACAAAAAGACAACGAAACAAAAAACTCTGAAAACTTCTACTTCAGTAGTTGCCTTATATATAGACACTGACCACTCTGTAGGCTGTCACTGTCACGACTGTGTTGGTGTGTGAGAGCTACAGTCACAAGCGGTTTGGTCAGTTCACTCACAATTCAACTGATGCACAGAATAATTACTAAATTAGACACATGTATACCTACATTCTATTTATCACTTTGTTTTGTCACTGGTGTAACCTGATGGCTGGTATCACACTACAGTCAAGCATCTGCTGTATGAGTATGACCATTTCCCTACACACATAAAACAATAGGTTTTCAGAAGTTGTGTGATTATGATATCAAATCATCACCTAATGGAGTTACATCAACTCAGCCAACAGAAATATCAGACATTTTGGTTGTCACAGAATGGTGGAAAGAACATTTCTTTTAAATACAGAGTTCTCTGTACAAGAACTATGCTGTGCATAATTCTGTTAAAAAATAAACTAAAAAAGGTAAAGAAACACCTTCATTCAACAGATTAAAGCAATTCACTGTTAGTGTGTGTGTGTGAGTGTGTGTGTGTGCATACATGTGCATGTATGTGTGTGTGTGTGTGTGTGTGTGTGTGTGTGTGTGTGTGTGTGTGTGTGTGTGTGTGCATGCACAATTGTGTTACTGAGTGAGGGCATGGTTCAATGTGTATGTCTGTGACTTACACTGCAGTCTTATCTAAAGTTTTAATCGACACACACACACACACACAAAAACAAACAAACCCCCTCCCCCTGAAAACAACAACAAAAAACGCCCCCAAAACAACGACAAACACATTTTACACCGACAAAGTAAAGAAAGTCCATTAAGGAACACCGAAAAGACAAAGGTCACCACTGCTGAGGGTCAAGATCACACTCCATGGTGGTGGGGTCAAGGTATGGGGAACAGGAGAATATCACATTAGTCATTATATCTCTCACTGAAACAAACACCAACGGCTGAACAAAAACTGACCACACTGTTTCCTGCAGGACAACGAAACACGTGCACTGGTGACCCGAACGGCTGCGTGAATCTCGCAACTTCCTTGTTGTAATTCACGAATCCTATCGCTTGTTATGATGGACTCGTTTTCACTGCGAAGAAAGTCCGGACAGTCACCACTTTGCGATCGTAGAATTTCGTCGACAACCGTCGGCGTTTCCACAACGACAGACTTCGCAACTTGCACACAAGCTGGAAGAAGAATGGCAGGCAGAAAAGACGTTTGACTTAGGTAGTCACGAAACAAGGACGGAGTAGCAAGAGACGAAACGTAGTGTAGGCAAGGAGGATATATTAGGGTTGTTGTTGGGATGGATGTTTTGTACAAGCAGTTCAAATAGCTAACAACCATGGTTGATTGTTCTGCTTGCAGCTCCAGCGAACCACTTCACAAAGCAAGACCTGGCTCACGATGCAAAAAAGCCCGCAACAGCACAAAAGTATGGCACTGAGTCTACAAAGTACTAGCGCAACACAGACAGACTGCTGAGATAGAAAACAGAGCTGGATGAAGATGTAACGCGGCACGTAGCCTTAACACTGCATATTGATCGGGCAGATGGCCTCACGTCACGTCGCCTTGGGCAAATTCCAACAAGTTAACACAGAATCTTGTGATTTGAACAAAGGTATAATGGAATACATTGACTTGACTTAGATATGTTTATAGTGGTACTATTGTATGTTGTATTATATTCCATGTGTCTTTCGCGAAATCGCGTTTTTCCAGTGCGTCACATTGTGAAGGTCTTTGTTTTGAAGTCGGTCGCTGTGAGCGTTTTGACGATCTTGGTCAGAAAAATTATCTGTCTGCTGCTTAAATTTCTTATGAGTGAGAATTATTCTGCTGTAAAAATTCATTGAAATTATTGCAATATTCATCCTAAGACGTTAGTCAATAAAAATCCTTTGTAAACAGCCACTGTAATCTGTAAGCGCCATTTGCATGCAGACGACACATGTGGGCTTGAGCCAGAAACACAGAAACAGAAAAAGAAAAACGTTCTATGAGAATGAGAACAAAATCATGGAAACTTACCCTTCTAACCTAGGCAGGAAAACCAGTACACCAATAAAACACTTAGGAAATCCAACAGTCTAGAAACGTCACGTCAGTTCAACAGTATGCACTAGCAAAATTGTCCGTTGAGTCTCAACTGAAGGCGCGAGATCGTCTGTTTATCTTTCGCTTGCGGGCGGATGATGACGACATGTCACGTGACACAGAGGGTCGCACAGCAACATAAACATTGCGCACATGTGTGTGGCGACCTCGGCTAGCTGGCTGGCTGGCTGTGAAGACCGATAGGACATTAGCTGATGAGCTTCCACACAAAGGAAACAGTACGTGGGTTATTGTGGCAAATGGCATACTTACTGCTCGTGAAACCAAGGCAAGACGATTCTCACACTGTTGTTTCCAGCCCCGAAAATACTGGTCATGTTACCGGCCTAGGAGGTCTGCTGGTCGCTCGGTGCCCCGCCAGTGACAAAGGGGCGGCTCGCTGAGGGAGGGGGTGGGGGGTCGCCGGGGGTGGGGTGGGGGGGACTGCATAATAACGATGACGATGATGATACTAATAATTAATAATGCAGCATTCTGTCTTTTACTCATCGTGCCTTGCTAGGCCTGTGTATTTGCGTGTATGAGATTCAAAATAATGTAACCATGTGCATGGATAAAAATTAGGCCTATACATGTGTATGTTTTTTCGCGACTTTAAGATAAAAAAGAAAAGAAGTTGTTATTTTGGTGCAGTTTATTGACACGTGTTGTTATGACAGAAACGACGTTCATCGAAACAAGACAAAAACTGTCGTCATATCCGTCAACACGGCCGTTCAGCCTGACGATACCACAGTCCCTCCCTCTGTCAAAAGCCTCGGCGTTCTCCTCCACAGCACACTGTCCATGGGCAGCTTCATCAGTCAAACCTCCAAATCAGTCCTGCTACTACCAGCTCCGTCGACTAGTTCTATTCGAAAGTATCTTTCCACTGATGCCTGGTCACCTCACTCATTCTGTCACGCCTCTGTCCAAGGCCTTCGTCGCATACAGAACTGTGCTGCTCGCCTCATACCCAAACAACGGCGTAAAACTTACCACGTAACACCCCTGTTTCACTTTCTTCACTGGCTCCCAATCCAGCAAAGAATTCAGTACAAAATAAACACTCTCTGCTATAAATGTATCACGGGTACTGCTCCGTCTTACCTCTGTGACTGTCTTCAACTTTACACGCCCTCTCGCCCTCTCCGCTCCGCATCTGATACTCTCAGCCTCCAGATTCCTCGCACCAGACTCTCCACTGTTGGTTCCCGCGCCTTTTCTGTTTTCGGTCCATCAACAGGGAATGACCTTCCCCTTCCTCTCCGACAAAAAACACTCTCTGGCCTCATTGAGATTTAATCTAAAAACATATCTTTTTCCAAAATTGTAGACCTGCCATGTTTTGTGTTCCGTGCTGATGTCTTCATCCATTCCAGGTCTCCCGGGCGTTTGCTGCCCGTTTTGAGCTGTGTATATTTAGCTTTGTATAGTCAGAAAGTTTGTGTGTGGGGGTGCCTCTGTGTGTGTGTGTGTGTGTGTGTGTGTGTGTGTGTGTGTGTGTGTGTGTGTGTGTGTGTGTGTGTGTGTGTGTGTGTGTGTGTGTGTGTGTGTGTATGCGCTTAGAATAGTATCTAGGGACATGATTTTGCGCTTTAAAAATACCTATCAACTTATTATTATTATATGAGACAGCTGGGTGTTAGTAGACAGCTCAGTGTGTGTCAGTATATGAGACAGCTGTGTGTCATTGAGGACAGCTGTGAGTTAGTAAAGACAGCTCAGTGTGTGTTAGTGTGTGTCAATAAAGACAGCTCAGAGTGTGTGAAAGGTGAGCTCTGTCAGTAAAGACAGCTCAGTGTGTGTCAGTAAAGACAGCTGGTTGTCAGTAATGACAGCTCAGTGTGTGTCAGTAGAGACAGCTCAGTGTGTCAGTAAAGAACGCTCAGTGTGTCAGTAAAGACAGCTCAGTGTGTGTCAGTAAAGACAGCTCAGTGTGTGTCAGTAACGACAGCTCAGTGTGTGTCAGTAACGACAGCTGTGTGTCAGTAAAGACAGCTCAGTGTGTGTCAGTAAAGACAGCTGGTTGTCAGTAAAGACAGCTCAGCGTGTGTCAGTAAAGACAGCTGTGTCAGTAAAGACAGCTCAGTGTGTGTCAGTAAAGACAGCTCAGTGTGTGTCAGTAAAGTCACTGTGTCAGTAAAGACAGCTCAATGTGTGTCAGTAAAGACAGATCAGTGTGTGTCAGTAAAGACAGCTCAGTGTGTGTCGGTAAAGACAGCTGTGTCAGTAAAGACAGCTCAATGTGTGTCAGTAAAGACAGCTCAGTGTGTCATTAAAGACAGCTCAGTGTGTCAGTAAAGACAGCTCAGTGTGTCAGTAAAGACTGCTCAGCGTGTGTCAGTAACGACAGCTGTGTGTCAGTATGAGACAGCTCAGTGTGTGTCAGTAAAGACAGCTCAGTGTGTGCCAGTAAAGACAGCTCAATGTGTGTCAGTAAAGAAAAGAGTGTCAGTAAAGACAGCTCAATGTGTGTCAGTAAAGACAGCTCAGTGTGTCAGTAAAGACAGCTCAGTGTGTCAGTAAAGACAGCTCAGCGTGTGTCAGTAACGACAGCTGTGTGTCAGTAAAGATAGTTGTGTACCAGTAAAGACAACTCTGTGTGTGTCAGTAAAGACAGCTGTGTGTCAGTAAAGACAATTCAGTGTGTCAGGAAGACAGCTGTGTGTCAGTAAAGACAGCTCGGTGTGTGTCACCAGAGGATGGGATGGGGCTGTGAGGCCAGCGGCAGTGTTTTTGCCTGCAGACCGCTGTAAAGAAAGGACTTCAGTCCCAATCCCTCAGCACCGGAACGCCACAGTGACAGTGGACATGCCGGGATCTTTAACGTGCGCCGTACGGCCGACAGGTGCGTGAGGCTGCGTGGAAAGCGAGACACGGAGCTACGGACCAGTCTCTCAGACGCCAGTCAGGCCACCCGGCAGAAACGCAGGGAATAAGTCCTCACCCTGTCTCGACCGGGAGTCCAACCAGCCCGGCCACGCGGGCTAGCTGCTCAGTCCGGCGCTTTATTGGGCCACAGTGCAAATCTCTGCCGCCCCCCCCCCCCCCCCCCCCCCCCCCCCCACCCCAGCGGTGAAGTGTGTGGGACAGACTGCAGGCCGACACGGGAGGCGGCTGGTGCGCAGTGTTAGTTAGCCACGGATCGACGCACACCGTCTACGTGTGTACAGGCCCCCCGGTGTCAGCCACTGACATCACCCAGCCTGACAGCCTCAAGGTCAAGGCCGACAGTCCCCCCCCTCTTGACCCGCCCCTCGGGGCGCGCTGGTCAGTGAGGCCCACACGTAGGTCCGTCAGTCGGGCTGAATGATCCGGCAGTTGATGCATAGGCCTGCTGTCGACTTGCAAGGGGGGAAGTGACGGGCCGAGTGGAGCTGATGACACTCCGTCCCGCGGGCCGCGCCGACAGCCAACACGGCGGTGTGAGAGGGGGCTGCAGGGATCACTGCGGTGTGAGAGGGGGCTGCAGGGATCACTGCGGTGTGAGAGGGGGCTGCAGGGATCACTGCGGTGTGATCACGGCGGTGTGAGAGAGGGCTGCAGTGATCACGGCCGTGTGAGAGAGGGCTGCAGTGATCACTGCTGTGTGAGAGAGGGCTGCAGTGATCACGGCGGTGTGAGAGAGGGTTGCAGTGATCACGGCGGTGTGAGAGAGGGCTGCAGTGATCACGGCGGTGTGAGAGAGGCTGCAGTGATCACGGCCGTGTGAGAGAGGGCTGCAGTGATCACTGCTGTGTGAGAGAGGGC
>OY757554.1:5895924-5919924 GCA_963584105.1 Alviniconcha strummeri
ACACTGGCACCACCACAATGACTCCTGTGGGAGACTGTACCAAACGCTACACTGGCACCACCACAATGACTCCTGTGGGAGACTGTACCAAACGCTACACTGGCACCACCACAATGACTCCTGTGGGAGACTGCCGTACCCAGCGCTGCACTGTCACTACCACAGTGACTCCTGCATTCCTATGGGCAGCGAGCGATGAGGGCCAAATTAATGTTTGATTAATTGTAAGGGACGAAGTCACAAAGACCGACAGTGTCCACAAACCACTGTTTTCACCGCTAGTCCAAGTGGCTCACACACGGAGTGTACAGTCCACTCATCGGATATTCCCAGGGACCCACATATAGTGATACACCGTGTTGAGTGCAGCCGCTCGTGTTGATTATTCATGGGTAGGTGGCCCCTCTACAAAGGTTGGGTCATAAGCTGGAACCTCGATGACGTAGTGGTGCAGCTTAGGTCAGCTATAGCCCAAGGTCAGGCAGGCAGCTGAACTGCGTTTGAGTCAGTGGTGAACTGGATAGGGCATGTTGACGAAATCCCCCTCTCCCCATGTTTGTGATAACATTAACGCTCGAAAGACGTCGCATGAACATTTTGAGAGAGAGAGAGAGAGAGAGAGAGAGAGAGAGAGAGAGAGAGAGAGAGAGAGAGAGAGAGGAGAGAGAGAGAGAGAGAGAGAGAGAGAGAGAGAGAAGGGTAAAAGACGAAGAATGATGAGGACAGCACATGTGAATATGATAATGATGATGATGATGATGATTAAAGGGGGAGATGTTTGAGAGCTCAGCCTTTGCTTGTCAGTGTTTCACTGCTACTGATAATTAGGACGACGTCGACGACTTTGTGGTGATGGCAAGGGACAGATGGATGCTGGTTTGATCACACCAGTATCGTTGCATCCTATGGGTTTATCATACCAGTATCGTTGCATCCTATGGGTTTATCATACCAGTATCGTTGCATCCTATGGGTTTATCATACCAGTATCGTTGCATACTATGGGTTTATCATACCAGTATCCCTTCAAGTGCATGTAATGTGCTTTCACGCCATCGGGTTATCGACATAATGTGCGATATGCATTAGGCTACAAAACGGCAGTAAGCGTGCATGTCAGAAGATGAACACCACGTGATCAGGATGCAATGACACATGCAGGATTTCCTGTCATAAGGTGCGGAAACCCCCTAAATTGACGCTGATGTAAGAGAGAGAGAGAGAGAGAGAGAGAGAGAGAGAGAGAGAGAGAGAGAGAGAGAGAGAGAGAGAGAGAGAGAGAGAGAGAGAGAGAGAGAGAGAGAGAAGAGGAGGAGGAGGAGGAGGGAGGACAGTTGCACTTGTCAAGGATTTAAGTTATAATTTATGACCATCAGCAGTATACAGGGATATGTGGACCAGACGTATGTCACACGATGTCAGGGCGGGAACTGTGTTACAACAAGGCCATTGTGCACACAGACCAAGCTTGCTGCCTGCTCATTATTATCAAGTCCGATGCTGGCCACATCCTTAAACTTGCAGTCAGCAAACTAATAACTGGAACTTGGAACCGCATAGCTCTGTGACCTGTGACCCTATGACCTGTGGGAGATAGAGGAAACTTTGTGATGCACTGAGTTTCCAGTTTCCAGGAATGACCCTTTCGTTGTGGCTAGTCAACCGAAATGAATGAATGAAACTGTACACACGCGCCCTGTTCTTTTTACCTTTTGTATTTTGATGTGTCATTTTGATGTATCATTCCGTGTGGACCCTGTTGTTCTTACCTTTTGTATTTTGATGTATTATTCCGTGTGGACCCTGTTGCTCACCTTTGTGTTTTGATGTAAATATTATTCCGTGTGGACCCTGTAGTTTTTTACCTTTTGTGCTTTGATATAGCATTCCATGTGGACCCTGTTGTTTTTACCTTTTGTGCTTTGATATAGCGTTCCGTGTGGACCCTGTACATGTAGTTTTTACCTTTTGTGTTTTAATATAGCGTTCCGTGTGGACCCTGTTGTTCTTACCTTTTGTGCTTTGATATAGCATTCCGTGTGGACCCTGTTGTTCTTACCTTTTGTGCTTTGATATAGCGTTCCGTGTGGACCCTGTACATGTAGTTTTTACCTTTTGTGTTTTGATATAGCGTTCCGTGTGGACCCTGTTGTTCTTACCTTTTGTGCTTTGATATAGCATTCCATGTGGACCCTGCTGTTCTTACCCGTTTTTCTTACCTTTCGTATTTTCATCCCCCCCCCCCCCCGGACTCTGGCAGTCATCTTTGTTTCAGATTTTTTATTATCAGTTTTGTTGTTGTTGTTTTTATTACTTTTTTGTCCCTTGCGGGAAATTCGGGTCGCCCTACTCGGGAAAGGCACAGCAGCCGCAAGAGCAGCGCTACCCATTGCTATCGGTGTGTACTGTAGTTTCCTGTGTCCAAACAATGGTATGGCTGCCAGTACTTGACATTTTTAACTTGAACACAGATCTCGATGCATGCGATTGCACACAAGGGCTGTACGAACACCGTAAGAGAGTCTGCACTGCAAGCTGTCTCTGGGAGAAAAATCGCTGGTCGCACCGGGGACTCGAACCCGCGTCAGTATTGCGCCTGGCTTTTCAGTCGGACGCTCTACCCACTGAGCCATTCCCACCCCTTTTGATAGGATTGTTACATTTGTTTCAGATTTGTTTCTTGGGGATGGTGTTTGGGGCGAGGAATCAGGTGTGACAAACGCGTTAGATTCGTTTAAGATTTTGTGGATCAGTTTGGACAGGATTTTATGTCTCTTGGATCGGTGCGTTCTGTATAAGTACATTTAAAGCACGCTGTCGCTCACTACGCCACACCATTATGCACACACACTGCCGGCAACACAAAAACAAGACATGAAAATGTACGGGTGGCCGCCAACGTCAAAAGACATGGAAGTGCAGCGGCCTTTAGCTGCCAAGCCGGCGGTGGAAAAACGAAAGGAAAAGCACAGTGACAAACTGCCGACCCCAGTCCAATTTGTGAAATCCCTCGGCCACCTGTCATCCCGGTCCCATTTCAGTCAGCCGTTGACTTTAACTCAGGACCGCATCTGTCTCCGAAATAGTTTGTCAAAGGCTGCATCTTCTGCTGCTGTGTCCAGACTGAACTGACAACAGGTTCATGGCCAGGCCTCGCCCACTGCCCGGTAGCCGCTGGCTGTTCCTACATGGACTTCGGTTCGATTCTGCTTCGGCTCTCCTTTGTGTTCAAAATCTGAAGTTTGTGGACCCTATTTTGCGACCGTCCCTCACAATTAGTAAAACATTACAATGGCTCTCATCGAGTCCCATCTTAATGCAGGAGTCACTGCGGCGGTGACAGAGCAGCGTTAAGCCCGTTCTTAATTGGGCGAATGTTTCTTCGCGAACCTAGTTGGAAGTATTCGGCGAAGCTAGTTGGTTCTTAATTGGGCCAACTTTTCTTCGCGAACCTAGTTGGAAGTATTCGTCGAAGCTATATTCGGGGTCCAAAAACCTTCGCTCAACATGTTCTGGGAACATTCGCCCTAATCGACGATCATTGCCTCTGATTGGCTGAGAGTAGAGCTCTCCTGTGAATGAAAAAAAAAAAAAAAAAAATGGATGACGGTGTCGCTAGGTTCTTCACTCGCTTCGGTGGGAATTTGTTTTTTTGTTGACTTGCGGAAGGCGCAGCCTTGTCTCGGAGACCCAGAATGAGATAGTAGTTAGTTGAATTACCCTGTGAGGGATGATTAAAGTATACTGACTTGACTTTAGCCTACATTTTCGATCATGCTGTCTGCTGCGCGTCTGCCGCAAGTTCGGGCCGAAGCTTGCATCTCATTACAAGCCAGTTGAGAACGAAGTAAAGTTTGGACTGTCCGAACCATTTTCAGCGAACTAAAAGTTCAATTAAGAAACGAATCATAGTTCGTCGAAGTGTCCGAAGTATGTTCGGGCGAACAAACATTCGCCCAGTTAAGAACGGGCTTAAGGTACAGTCTCCCTCTTCCCCGCCTCCAGGGATGTCGGTCCCCACCTCCAGGGATGTCGGTCCCCACCTCCAGGGATGTCGGTCCCCGCCTCCAGGGATGTCGGTCCCCCGCCTCCAGGGATGTCGGTCCCCCACCTCTACTTCTTCAGCTGGAAGCAACTCGGCATTAAACAAGCTTACAGCCACCGTCATGCAGCCGTCCGTTGGAAGCGGCGCCCACCGTCATGCAGCCACCGTCATGCAGCCATCCGTTGGAAGCGGCGCCCACCGACAGAAGCGCAAAAGCCTGGCACACTCTTCTTTGTCTTCTTCAATCTAGTTCGACGTCGGTTTCACTCACCGTCCGCTACCCACTGTGCACAACACTCCTCGCTTGATATCTGAAGACGATGGGAGCGGTGTGTGTGGTGTGGGATGGGGGGTGGGAGGGGGGGCTAAATGGACTGAGAAAGCAGGAATTAGAACAGCAGACTTCTTGGCAGCAGACGAAGCATGATGAGGTATATTCTGACCAACTCAGCCTGAGCGAAAGAGATCTGTGGGTTCTCAACACAAGGGTGCCTTGTTAATTTCGACTCCCGCACTACTCCCCCCCCCCCCCCCCCACACACACCCTCCTCCTCACGTGGGTGTATCAACTGAAAAGTAATTTTTCAGAGCGGCAGAAAAGTTTGAACAGAAACATGCTTAACCAGACATTGTCATCCGTTGAGGCCTCGGTGGCTCATTCAGTCAGTTAGCTATATAGTAAGTGAATGAGTCAGTCAATCAGTCAATCAGCCAACCAGTCAGCCAATCAGTCAGCCAACAAGTCAGTTAACTAGTCACTGAGTTAATCAGACACCCACTGAGTCAGTCATACAGTTAGTCAACCAGCCCCTTAGTTACTGTTGTCTGCAGCTCTTCACAACTATGTCTAGAACGAACTCCGCTTTGTTCCAGCTGACGTTATTCCAGTTCCAGCTCCCGTTGTTCCTTTGTTCCAGCTGACGTTCCTCTGTTTCAGCTCACATTGTTCCTCTGTTCCAGCTTATACTGTTCCTTTGTTCCAGCTCACACTGTTCCTCTGTTCCAGCTGACGTTCCTTTGTTCCAGCTTACTTTGTTCCAGCTGACATTGTTCCTGTGTTCCAGCTTACTTTGTTCCAGCTGACATTGTTCCTGTGTTCCAGTTTACATTGTTCCTGTGTTCCAGCTGACGCTGTTCCTATGTTCCAACTGACATTGTTCCTGTGTTCCAGCTGACGTCCCTGTGTTCCAGCTGACGTTCCTGTGTTCCAGCTGACATTGTTCCTGTGTTCCAGCTGACGTCCCTGTGTTCCACCTGACGTTCCTGTGTTCCAGCTGACATTGTTCCTGTGTTCCAGCTGACGTCCCTGTGTTCCACCTGACGTTCCTGTGTACCAGCTGACATTGTTCCTGTGTTCCAGCTGACGTTCCTGTGTTCCAGCTGACGTTCCTGTGTACCAGCTGACATTGTTTCTTTATTCCGTTGTTACAGCTCAGGGTGGCCAGGGTGGTTATCTCTTACCGGGTTTGATGAAGTGTTGCTTAATGTCCTCAGATGTCAGTTGACATATTAGGACAAGTTGTGACCAATGCCGAAGCACGGTTCAATAAATCTTTACGTCCACGGAAACCAGAAGGCTCGTTAGGACGGACAGCCCAGGACGTCCACCTCGACTCTCACACAGCTCCTGAACTATGAAGCGACAGCTATGATGAGTTGATGCTTAATGTCCTCAGATGTCATTTGACATATTAGGGACAAGTTGTGACCAATGCCGAAGCACGGTTCAATAAAAGCCACATACGTAAGGTGTATGCGTGTTTAGCTGTAACCTGCCACCTGCACTTTTGGCAGAATGACCGGGATTTTTTACGTGCTACTGTGGTAACACGGGGGTGGAACGGATACCGAAATAAGAGTCAGCACAGAAAGTCGACCCTGGAGAAGAAAATTCTCCCCCGTTCCAGCAGGGATTCGAACCCGCGACCTTTCAATCACGAGTCCGGTGCTCTAACCACTGAGCTATCCCCGCCCCCTCAGCGATAATTATAATGGACAAAGCCCTTATATAGCGCAAATCGTTTTGCAAAACAAAAACGCAATGCGCTAGCACACACCATTCACGCACACGTTAGGGTATACACGTAGACCTACACTGTCATAATCTACGGTCACAGGAATGGCCTGCCTGGGTTTGTGCACGGCCCTGTCTACACAGGATGTCTTTAGCTGGGTTTTGCACTGTACCCCCTCCCCCCCCCACCCCTACTCCCTCGCCTCATACTTACAATATCTACTCCCTGGCCCCAATACTTACAATCTCTACTCCATCGCCCCATACTTACACTCTCTACTCCCTCGCCCCATACTTACAATCTCTACTCCCTCGCCCCATAGCTACACTCTCTATTCCCTCGCCCCATACTTACACTCTCTACTCCCTCGCCCCATACTTACAATCTCTACTCCCTCGCCCCATACTTACTCTCTCTACTCCCTCGCCCCATACTTACAATCTCTACTCCCTCGCCCCATACTACAATCTCTACTCCCTCGCCCCATAGCTACAATCTCTACTCCCTCGCCCCATACTTACAATCTCTACTCCCTCGCCCCATACTACAATCTCTACTCCCTCGCCCCATAGCTACAATCTCTATTCATTAAAAGCAGGCTAAAAGTGCTGGTGAGAAGCAATGTCACCGGGGGTGCGGTAATGTGAACCTCCAAACATTCACATGGCTGCCACTGTCACGGCTGACACCTCGAGCTTGTCGCCTGTCCGCCGTACGGCACTGAACAAGTAGTAGTAGTAGTAGTAGTAGTAGTGGTGGTGGTGGTGGTGGTGGTGGTGGTGGTGGTGGTGGTGGTGGTAGTAGCAGCAGTAGTAGTAGTAGTAAGATAACTTTTGTATAGCGCTATTCTCTGGTGTACCCAAACTCACTGTTCTTGGTAGTGGTAGTAGTAGTGGTGGTATTGGTAGTGGTTAGTAGTAGTAATAATAGCAGTAGTAGTAGTATCATAATATCCCTAATAATGATTGTCATTGTTATTACCTCTGGGTCCTGATCGTCGTCGTAGATGGTGGCACTGGAGAAGTCGGCCATGATCTCGACACTGAGGTCGTCCAGGGATCGCCTCCTTGGCCTCTTTTTTTTCTCCATTTTCTCTTTCTTTTTGGTTTCCGCACGCGAACTCCGGGAAAACGACTTGGACAGCCGACGGCTTAATCCGCACAACATTGTGATTCTGGGTGGGAATGACGACCGGGTGGTGACCCCGGACAGTGTCCAGTGAAGGCGAAGAAGGTAACCCCCCTAACTGTGGTCACTCGTCCCCACCGTGCAGTCACTCACTTGTAAGCAAGGTTTGCGGATGTGCAGGAACCAACTCGTCCCCACCGTGCGGTCACACACTTGTAAGCAAGGTTTGCGGATGTGCAGGAACCAACTCGTCCCCACCGTGCGGTCACACACTTGTAAGCAAGGTTTGCGGATGTGCAGGAACTAACACTGGTTTCACAGCAAGGTGAGGTAGACGTACAAACCCGGAACTGTATGTCAATGTATATAATATATTGTAAACACACACTACAGGTAACTTGCACAATGCTCCCATTAAGTCCGAACACGACACATCATTATTCAGTCTTGCCTTCGAAAGTTCAGCCTCTCCTCCCAACAGCGGAGCGGACATTTCGTTCCATGACTGCAAGTAGCTAGGCCTGTAACTGTGCGCGAGATCAGTTGACAGTGTCACTTTTCATTTAGCCTACTGTCTAGGCATTGAGGGCGACATCACCGCTCT
Organism: Alviniconcha strummeri; assembly: GCA_963584105.1. Taxonomy (NCBI): domain Eukaryota; kingdom Metazoa; phylum Mollusca; class Gastropoda; family Provannidae; genus Alviniconcha; species Alviniconcha strummeri. The sequence continues at coordinate 5,903,717 of OY757554.1, forward strand.
CACAGGCACTTGTGGCGGAACAAAAGGCACTGCTGACAGGCGATGACAGGCACTTGTGGCGGAACAAAAGCCATTGTGACAGGCAATGACAGGCACCTGTACAATAAAGTCCCAAACACTGTGAATCACTTTTTGTGGAGGGACTGCTCAAGGCTCGCACACTGCTGCTACCTTTTTGTTGTTGATTATTTCCTCTTTTCTCCAACATTGGGTGATATACACTATCCACAAAATTAATGATCTACAAACGACCGCAAGACCAGTAAAATTAATGCTCCCAACAACGATACCAGCAACCTACAACCCATGCCAAACTGACGAAGTGGTATGCACTTGATAGGTAAAAGGCCGCCTGATCAGCAGCGTCGAAAGTAGTTGTAGCCGGTAGAGGAGTGAAAACAGCCTGACTATTCTGACGATGAAGTGTTGCTTAATGTCCTCAGATGTCAGTTGACATATTCGGGACAAGTTGTGACCAATGCCGAAGCACGGCTCAGTAAATCTTTGCGTCCACGGAAACCAGAAGGCTCGTTAGGACGGACAGCCCAGGACGTCCACCTCGACTCTCACACAGCTCCTGAACTATGAGTGACTATTCTGTCCACCTTCCTGCTTTTTAAGCTGGCCGCCCACCTCCGTGTCCGAGGTCCGGCGACACGTCGCTCGATCCATTCAATGATCAGTCGCCACTGGGCCCCTGTCAATCTTCTCGCACACCTCGCGCGATGACGCGGGACACGCACACACCGCCGCTATCAACGGGAATCACTGTGGCGGCGCCCCGTCACAGCCTAAATATATATCGACATAAATAGCCTGATACACACTTCATGCACGTCAAGGCAGCGATATATAATACGCACACACTCCCCCGCATCTCGCCCGGAAGGAAGTATTAAAAGGCATTAGGAAAATCCGTAGTCTGCTTGGTCGCTTTTGGCTACGGGGCCACGGGGCCCGAAGCTGTCCCACCCCGACATGCAAGGTTATCATCCTCAATGACACATGCGCTTAGTCTCAACGGGCAGCGCGTGATGCCGGGTGGCCGGCCATGATGTATGCGGGGCGTCCAGAGGTCAGCTCCGGTCCATCCCCACCCCGCCCACTCTCTCCCAAGCCACTAGCAGAGTGACAGACGGACACACGCAGATCTACCACAGAACTTGGAACACAGCAGACACCGAACAGGTAAACACACGCAGATCTGATCTCTCACAGAACTTGGAACCCAACATTCACAGGACACACGCAGATCTACCACAGAACTTGGAACACAGCAGACACAGGACACACGCAGATCTGATCTATCACAGAACTTGGAACCCAACATTCACAGGACACACGCAGATCTACCACAGAACTTGGAACACAGCAGACACAGGACACACGCAGATCTATCACGGAACCCAACATTCAGAGGACACGCGCAGATCTACCACAGAACTTGGAACACAGCAGACACAGGACACACGCAGATCTGATCTATCACAGAACTTGGAACCCAACATTCAGAGGACACGCGCAGATCTACCACAGAACTTGGAACACAGCAGACACAGGACACACGCAGATCTGATCTATCACAGAACTTGGAACCCAACATTCACAGGACACACGCAGATCTACCACAGAACTTGGAACACAGCAGACACAGGACACACGCAGATCTATCACGGAACCCAACATTCAGAGGACACGCGCAGATCTACCACAGAACTTGGAACACAGCAGACACAGGACACACGCAGATCTGATCTATCACAGAACTTGGAACCCAACATTCAGAGGACACGCGCAGATCTACCACAGAACTTGGAACACAGCAGACACAGGACACACGCAGATCTGATCTATCACAGAACTTGGAACCCAACATTCACAGGACACGCGCAGATCTACCACAGAACTTGGAACACAGCAGACACAGGACACACGCAGATCTGATCTATCACAGAACTTGGAACCCAACATTCACAGGACACACGAAGATCTACCACAGAACTTGGAACACAGCAGACACAGGACACACGCAGATCGATCTATCACAGAACTTGGAACCCAACATTCACAGGACACACGAAGATCTACCACAGAACTTGGAACACAGCAGACACAGGACACACGCAGATCGATCTATCACAGAACTTGGAACCCAACATTCACAGGACACACGAAGATCTACCACAGAACTTGGAACACAGCAGACACAGGACACACGCAGATCTATCACAGAACTTGGAACACAGCAGACACTGGACAGCCACAGACGGACAGCTACAGCCGGTCAGCAAGGACCCTCGCCGAAGCTCAGGACTCCACTGCGTGTAACGTACGCCCCACCCACAGCCAGCTTTGGCACTTGACGCAACACAACTCCAACTTCCCAAAACTTCAAGTCCAAACAACCTTTCAGAACAACCAAACTAGCACTGCATGCAGATGATTTCGTTCTGTTTTTGTTTAATGTCCTCAGATACCAAAAGCATATTAGGGAGTGCAGATGACTGAAATGCTCGCTGTAAGTACTACGGCGTACGGGCCGTAATATGGTTAGGGATTTAATCATATTTAAACAGCAAATGTCCTCTGATGTGCACTGCTGAGAAAAACCACAGAATGACACTACACGCCGGTAGGCAGTAACCGACACCACACGCCGGTAGGCAGTAACCGACACAACACGCCGGTAGGCAGTAACCGACACAACACGCCGGTAGGCAGTAACCGACCCACACGCCGGTAGACAGTAAACGTCCCCACACGCCGGCAGGCAGTAACCGACCCCACGCTCCGGTTTGCAGTAACTGACGCCAAACGGCGGTAGGCAGTACCTTAGCCAGGGGGCAGGGGCCAGGGGCCAGGGGGAGTCGTAGACGGGCGGTGTTTACAACGGCCCCCTAAAACGTCTTCTCTGTTCTCTGCCCATCCAGCAGAATGCCAGACGTTAAAGGGCCGTAAAAAGCACATCGTTCTGACGGATGTTCACTCTGCGCACCAGTCATGAGGCTGGCGGCTGGCACCTACCCATCAGCCCCAAGCGGCTGGCACCTACCCATCCGTCCCAAGCGGCTGGCACCTACCCATCCGTCCCAAGCGGCTGCCACCTACCCATCCGTCCCAAGCGGCTGGCACCTACCCATCAGTCCCATGCGGTTGACACCGACCCATCCGTCCCAACGGCTGGCACCTACCCATCAGTCCCATGCGGTTGACACCGACCCATCCGTCCCAACGGCTGGCACCTACCCATTTGTCCCAAGCGGCTGCCCAGGCCGGCGCGCCGCGTACAGCAAGGCGGCCACAGAGACAGGCCTGCACCTGCTGTGTTTACACAGATGCACGTCAGAGAAACAGGCCAGGTGTCGCTTAACTCCCCCAGTCAAGCGCCTAATAATAGTCTGGCCAACACTGATAGCAACCTGCCTCTGTCCACTGGCCTGTGGGAGTCGTGAGCAGGGCGAAACGGCTGCTTGGTTGGTTGTTTAACGCCGGGTTGTCCCCAGACAGGCAGTGGCGTGGGCACAGGGTCACCTCAGCACGAATCACGCGTTCAAAATTCGTTTACTCCAGTTCAACCTAAGCCTAACCCCTACCACAGTTTTAAATGACCCGTCAAATGCACAGGGTCACCCCAGGACAAGAGTGAAGAGAACATGAACACAACGACGTAGTGATCCTTACGCTGTGATGTCCTTCTGACGCCAGACATGCGGCTTCTCCCCGCGCCATGTGCCGATATGCTGCTACTGCTTCAGCTGCCGTTCAGCATCCCACCCACCCCGCCATGTGGTAACAAAGCACACGACGAGCATAAAGGCTGGCACTACACCATAAGCAATCAGAGCTCAGAAGCTGTGTGAAAGTCGAGGTGGACGTCCTGGGCTCCCGTCCCTAATAAGGCTACGGTTTCTGTGGACGTAGAGCAACACTTCCACCAATCAACACCGTAAGCAACAAATTCGCCTCAGGGCTCACGAGCAGACTCCATCATGATTCTGTCCCAGCAGGTTCCCCCGACGTCACACTGTGACACACCTTCAAGCCACCGAGCTACAGTTCAACCGGCCCATCACACACTGCTAGTCGTCCGCTACTACAGCAAACCACACAGTCTCCATGACCAACAAACCACACAGTCTCCATGACCAACAAACCACAAAGCCCCCATGACCAACAAACCACAAAGTCCCCATAACCAACAAACCACAAAGTCCCCATGACCAACAAACCACACAGTCTCCATGACCAACAAACCACACAGTCTCCATGACCAACAAACCACAAAGCCCCCATGACCAACAAACCACAAAGCCCCCATGACCAACAAACTACAAAGCCCCCATGACCAACAAACCACATAGTCTCCATGACCAACAAACTACAAAGCCCCCATGACCAACAAACCACAAAGCCCCCATGACCAACAAACCACAAAGCCCCCATGACCAACAAACCACAAAGCCCCCATGACCAACAAACCACAAAGCCCCCATGACCAACAAACCACAAAGCCCCCATGACCAACAAACCACAAAGCCCCCATGACCAACAAACCACAAAGCCCCCATGACCAACAAACCACAAAACCCCCATGACCAACAAACCACAAAGTCTCCATGACCAATCGAAAGACGGAACTCTCAAAGCGCACCGCAAGTGTTATTTTCAATCTTCAAACAGGAACACGCATCCTCCGAAAGACTCTTCCTGGCCAGCGAGACGCACGTCTTCACGCGTCTCGGTGTGTGCCCAGATATATATTTTAGCGGGAAACGAGCGGCGGAGAGAGAGCGGCATGTGAATTGAAATGATCCCCACTGCCTGCCGCCGACCCTCAGCCTGACGGCTGCAGAGAGAACTTGGCTCTGTGCCGGCCCGACAGGAAGGAAAGGGCGAGGAAGCCGAGGCTTATTACTCCACTCTTGCAAATACTACAGGTCTGTCCGTCTGTCATTGAAACACGTACTGCGACCAGTCTTCCCCGTACATATCGTTCGTCACAGCAAGCTGGCTCTTTCCAACAGCAGTCCATCGTACTGGCCTCATGTCAGCTAGAATATTGTTCGTATCAATTAACGGTCGCTGATAAACACACGCACGCACGCACGCACGCACGCACGCACGCACGCACGCACGCACGCACGCACACACACACACACACACACACACACACACACACACACACACACACACACACTTAATATTCCCCATCGTGCACCGAAAGAAATACGTTTAAAATATCTTTTTGTCCCCAAATCGCACAAAGTGAGCAGCTGGGCCATTGCTGGGCCGGGAAAGCATTAACCCTGGTAAGTAAGTAAATTCGGGTTTTATGCCCAGTCAACCAGTGCGGTTACATCAGGGCGACATTAACCCTGGGCGGCTGTCTGGGCCCATATGTCTGAAGAGGAAACAACCCCGCTTAACGCCTTTCTCTTCTAAACGCTGACCACACTGAAAACAAATCTCATGTGTGACGCGCAAATAGGGCTAAATGCGTTTAAAGTTATAGCCTCACTGTTTGACGTTTAAGCAGCATAAACGCCGTTTAAAAACGACGGCTCTGATGCTGCTGTCACCGACAGAAACTACCGGTTGAGGAGAACACGAACACTTGTGCGAGCCGACGCCTTCCCACGTACCATTAAAGATAAAAATACGCCAAGAGAATTTGAATTCTCACATCCAGATACATCATAATCAACACAGACGGCGAAGAGGAGACAGGATAACATCGAATGGAAAGCGGTCAGTGGGTCACTGACATCTGCTACAATCGCAGCGACCACCGGCTATTGTCACGCGGAGTCCAATCAGTTTCGAGTTTTCGACGTTACACGCGTTGTGTTGTTGATAAAACAAGGGACTTTCCCGATTACAAAATAAACCCAAGCCAATGGCTATTATATGTGAGGCAAGCCTACTGCTGACGACTCGCACATGTGGAACGAGAGCCGGCCTCACTGAACTCTTTAGCCAACGGGGACAAGGGGCTATCCGCCGTTAACAGTTTATTTGCTCATCAGACACCTGTGCCCCGATACCAAAGATAACACTGCTGATTGTTTCGGAGCAGGTACGTAAACATCTCGCGCATCCGCACCTGGTTAAAAATAAAATATAAAATAAAATAATAATTTTAAATCCCGTCTCGATTGGATCGAGTATGGTGTAAGCACTGTAAGCGGCAATAAGAGAAAGGCGGCCAGCTGTCTGTGTGGGTACATACAAACTTACTGCCGTTTGAGCACCAACGAAAAACTGTCCGTCAGAGGACAGTTTTGGGAGACCCATGGCGTAACCAGTTATGGCAGTCGCTAGAGGAAGGATGCCGCAAACCGATGCTTGGAGTGTAGAGCAGAGGATGCCCGAGCTACAAACAACTGTCCATTCCGGTTTCCTTTCTTGCAGTGGTCCCACAGGTCGACAGAGACTAACAGCACAAGCAAATCTGGTTTCGGACAAGAACTGACTTAAAACTCAGAACTGTTCCCTGTAAAATTCCAAACCTGTTCCTTGTTGTTTGTGGGCTCGGTCTTATGACCTTGCCCCTTCCCCCTCCTCCACACACATGATAATGGAGATTCACCGTGGCGGAAAGTCACCACCGGTACGTCACCCGACACAACTCGGCGTTGAGATTCACTGTGCCCCCGGAACGTCAGTCACCACCAGTACGTCACCGGACACAACTCGGCGTTGAGATTCACTGTGCCCCCGGAATGTCAGTCCCTATCGGTACGTCACTGGACACAACTCGGCGTTGAGATTCACTGTGCCCCCCGTAATGTCAGTCCCTATCGGTACGTCACCGGACACAACTCGGCGTTGAGATTCACTGTGCCCCCCGTAATGTCAGTCCCTATCGGTACGTCACCGGACACAACTCGGCGTTGAGATTCACTGTGCCCCCCGAATGTCAGTCCTCATCGGTACGTCACCGGACACAACTCGGCGTTGAGATTCACTGTGCCCCCCGAATGTCAGTCCTCATCGGTACGTCACCGGACACAACTCGGCGTTGAGATTCACTGTGCCCCCCGAATGTCAGTCCTCATCGGTACGTCACCGGACACAACTCGGCGTTGAGATTCACTGTGCCCCCCGAATGTCAGTCCTCATCGGTACGTCACCGGACACAACTCGGCGTTGAGATTCACTGTGTCCCCCGAATGTCAGTCCCCATCAGTACGTCAAAACAGACAACCCGGCGTTGAGATTCACTGTGCCCCCGGAATGTCAGTCCCCATTGGTACGTCACCGGACACAACTCAGCGTTCGACAATAAATGACACGAACTGCTGCAATAAATACTGAAAACATGAGACCCGTCTGCTGGAATTCTCAGCCCCAGTGAAGTGGTTGTAAGAAATGCCGCCCACAAGCATGATTCACACAATCACTTTACCACGCCGCCCAGACCTTCCCTACACCAACGTCTACCTACTCATAAGCGAACTCATCTTGAGCCTTTTCTCGGTTTCCCTCTTTTCTCTCGACCTGTTTAGTTACTGATATAGCTACGGATGCTATGGTAAACAAATAAATAAGTGAATGAGGGGGGGGGGGGGGGGAGGGGAGGTGGTGGCCGAGCCAGCTCATTCAGAGTGCGGGAGTTGGCTGCTCCACATCCTTACTTCACGGAAACTGCGTCATTGTTGCACACTGCGCGCTTGTCTTCGCCGCACGAACATCAGCTACAGCGTCACTCGTGGTTCCTGCCTGCTGACAACACACACACACACACACACACACACACACACACACACACACACACACACACACACGCACGCACCTCGCTAACCGCAACCAACCGTGTCCAGTTTCCCACTGACAACCGCAACCAACCGTGTCCAGTTTCCCATTGACAACCACCGCCATTCGTGTCCAGTTTCCCACTGACAACCGCAACCAACCGTGTCCAGTTTCCCATTGACAACCACCGCCATTCGTGTCCAGTTTCCCACTGACAACCACAACCAACCGTGTCCAGTTTCCCATTGACAACCACCGCCATTCGTGTACAGTTTCTCACTGACAACCGCAACCAGCCGTGTCCAGTTTCTCACTGACCACTAACAGTGTTTCGGATGTTCGCTCTCTTTTTTCTGTTTTTTCTTTTTCTGTTTCCTTTCTTTTAGGTTGAACTTTCGCTTTGTGAACAGGCACACACTCAAGCCAAACCAAACACACACTGTGTAGTTATGCCGCCACTCACGACACGATGACGGATGTCGTCACGTGCGCTTACAAACCGGAAGCAGTGGAGGAAAAGACCAAATTAATCCTTTTCTACTTTTTCTCAAGGGGATAGAACTCGGGATGATCAAAATCCATGCACATCTGACAGATGCTTTCGCTGGGAGTCCTGCGTTCTGTGACTCGATGGATTCAACGTCTGAGGGATGGGAAAGTCGAAGCAGAAGGCAGCACAGGTCCTGCCATCCAGGAACTGATCGGAACGAACAAACTTCCCTCTGGGTAAACAGACTACACAAAGTCCACCACAGCTATGTATCAGTCACAGAGAAGAAATTCCCACCGCCCCGGCTTTATTCCAACTTCCCACCGCCCTGTTTTACTCCATGTTCCACACGAATCTTCCCACCGTCGGGTTTTATTATATCTTTCCACCGCCCGGTTTTATTCCAACTTCCCACCGCCCGGCTTTACTCCAAGTTCCACACGAATCTTCCCACCGCCCGGTCTTACTCCAAGTTCCACACGAATCTTCCCACACCCGCCTTTACTCCAAGTTCCACACGAATCTTCCCACCGCCCGGTTTTATTCCAACGTCCCACCGCCCGGCTTTACTCCAAGTACCACACGAAACTTCCCACCGCCCGGCTTTACTCCAAGTTCCACACGAAACTTCCCACCGCCCGCCTTTACTCCAAGTTCCACAAGAATCTTCCCACAGCCCAGTTTTACTCCAAGTTCCACACGAAACTTCCCACCGCCCGCCTTTACTCCAAGTTCCACACGAATCTTCCCACCGCCCGCCTTTACTCCAAGTTCCACACGAATCTTCCCACCGCCCGCCTTTACTCCAAGTACCACACGAATCTTCCCACCGCCCTCCTTTACTCCAAGTTCCAGACGAATCCAATACAGAAAGTGACATCGACAGCATACCACAGTTTACAGTATGTACAACCTCACAGCCGCTACCTCTTTTTCCCTCTCCGTCTGATGCTGGTGGTGGTGGGTGTGGGGGTTGTTAGTGTTGGGGTTGTTACTGTCCGTGAACTTCGTTTTTATTCGTGCTCACTCTAAATCGGAAGGAAAATAACCTACACTAAAACCTCGACAGATCAACAAAACCTGTCAGGAGAAGAAGAGGAAGATCGAGCAGGACTGGCGTTGATTTAACAGGACTAATTTAAATGCTGCATGATCTCTTCCTAAATTACAGACAGGTGTGGACTGGGACTAACATATCCGATTTCCTGTATTCAATCCTCGGCACATTTCCCCTTTTATTTTCCCGCGAAGTCCCCGAAGAACCAGTCAGGGCGAAAATTTGGACTATCTCCTTCTGATGGTTCATCTTCATCGTCACACTGAATAGTTTTCAAACCAAATCAAATCAATGTTTTATTTTACGTCTGTTCACAGTAAGGTGATATCAGAATTTAAAATCAAATCAAGGAAACTACAGAAATATAAAATCAAGCAATTATATATCTGACAGTTCTGAGCTCAGGATCTGTGTGAAAGTCGAGGTGGCCGTCCTGGGCTCCCGTCCCTAATAAGCCTACGGTTGGTTGAGTGTTGCTTTACGTCCACAGAAACCGTAGCCTTATTAGGGACGGGAGCTCAGGACGGCCACCTCGACTTTCACACAGCTCCTGAGCTCTGAAGCCTACGGTTTCTGTGGACGTAAAGCAACACTCAACCATCAGCCATATGACAGTATCGCGCAGCCGGGTGTTGGAGGGCGGGCAGTGAGTCAAGGCAAGAGCCCGACGTGGAAAGGACGTCAGACGCTCCGTGGTGTTCAACCGCAGACGGCCCACAAAAAGGAGCGAGTCAACAAAACTGAAGTCAGTGCACCCCGCTGACGGCGGGTGGCAGGGAAAGGTGCTCAACACCCAGGCCCGCTTCAAGCCGCAGCCGCTGGGGAGGGGTGGGGGTTACACAGCCCCCCTCCCACACTCCCACCCCCCAAGCCCAGAATCAACAACACTGCAGCACGCAATGGAACAAACGACACAACCCTAAACCCACGGACTGTAGATCTAGGTCCATGCCTAAACCTGCACCCGAATTCACTTCTGAGTTCACACCAGCCCTTTCAGTAGCAGGCAGCAAGCACTAGCAGCAGAGCGGAGACGGCTTACGTTTTGCTGGCTTGCACTTGGAAGCCATAAACAAAGCAAATGAACAAGAGGAAGGCTGTTACACACAAAATAAAGCTCTCTGGCGGCTTATCACAGCTCCTCCTTGTGATCTGAGCTAGATTTGTTTGTTTTGCTTTGGGATTTCACACCGAGATCTCTCGTGTACACAGGCACTGTAAACCCTTTTTTTCTTCTTCTTTTTTGGCTGGGCCGTCTCCAGGAGGGCAGGTCCAAAGCAGTGTTCACGGGTGGCTGGACCTGAACTGTCTGTCAGGGCAGAAAAACAGGAAACGTAGCCCCGTGCTCCAGTTGCCCCCGACAATGGAGTCGGTGGGGGCGAGCCGCAGTCAACTCGGCAGGCTTCGGGGCTGTCGCACACACGGTTAGGCCACAGACCCGCTGGTCCGCTTAGGCTTTCCCCAAAGACCGGGGCGAACATAGCATTTATGAATTATTTACACAGCGTACAGCAGGAAACAACGCGGAGGATAATGCCAACTGAAAAACGACTCAATTCCGCTCCCCCTCACTTCCCTCGGTGTGTGTGTGGGGGGGGGGGGGGGGGGGGGGGCGGTAGGTATGGGGTGAGATGGATGGGGGGGTGGCTGGATGGGTGGGAGGGTATGGGGTGAGATGGATGGGGGGGTGGCTGGATGGGTGGGAGGGTATGGGGTGGCTGGATGGGGGTGTGGATGGATGGGTGGGAGGGTATGGGTTGGCTGGATGGGGTGGGTGGGTGGATGGACTGGAGGGTATGGGGTGGCTGGATAGGGGTGTGTGCATGGATGGGTGTTAAGGGTATGGGGTGGCTGGATAGGGGTGTGTGCATGGATGGGTGTAAGGGTATGGGGTGGCTGGATAGGGGTGTGTGCATGGATGGGTGAAAGGGTAAGGGGTGGCTGGATGGGGGGGGGGGTGGATGGGTGTGAGGGTATGGGGTGGCTGGAAGGGGGTTGGGGGGGCATGGATGGGTGTGGGAGGGCTAGCTTGCTGGGTATGGGGTGGCTGGTTAGGGGGGTGTGAGGGTATGGGGTGGCTGGATAGGGGGTGTGAGGGTATGGGGTGGCTGGATGGGAATGGGGATGATGGCTGGGTGTGGGAGGGCTAGCTTGCTGGGTATGGGGTGGCTGGATAGGGGGGGGGGGGTGAGGGTATGGGGTGGCTGGATGGGGATGGGGATGATGGCTGGGTGTGGGAGGGCTAGCTTGCTGGGTATGGGGTGGTTGGATGGATCGGTATGGGGTGGCTGGATGGAGGAGGGGGGGCTTGATGGGGGGGGGGGGTATGGGCTGGCTGGCTGGATCGGTATGGGGTGGCTGGTTGGGGGGGGGGGGATGTGGCGGCTGGGGAGGGCGGGGGTATGGGATGGCTGGACTGATCAGTATGTGGCGGCTGGAAAAGGGGTAGGTGGACGGTAGGCGGTATGAACAGTCTACTCTCGCTTTGAAAAGCGGCTACATGAGAAAGGACTATGAGCAAAGGGCTGTGGGAGGGACTGTAGAAATAGAGATCCGGTGAGTGGGGTCAGGAGGCTGGTGTGTGACTAAGGAGTTGAAAACAAACTTTATAACTTCACACTCTCCCGGACCTGAACAAAGCCCACTGAGGTCACCATCGCGCAAAGCTTAAAAGCTCTCTCTTAAATTATGGTTAAAACTCTCTTCCTTTTTTAACCTTCCAGAATGTGAATGTTGCGTCCCTTGAATACATGCTACTTTGCACTGTAGACGTAATGGTGTTGATGCACATAACCGGACGAATGTTGAAATCACATGGGAGACCTTAGCAAGGAACCCATCTGTTCTGAATGAGCTCACAAAGTTCATCTCCAAGTCCAACTCTATAACATCGCAGTGACACAAAATTAATGACCCGTTTTCCTTCCCTATTTTTCCGCGTTCGACGGAAACAATTCTCAACTCAAGCAAGCAGTTAACCCTTTCACTTCCAGGATATCACCTGAAAACGGCCAATAAAAGTGTGGAATTTGAGATTCTGAAGTCTTTTTGTTTGCCTTTTCGCACTGGCATGAAAGGATATGAATCATAACGCACAATGTAGGAAACAGACTGGTTATAGGACCAGATAATGTGCTATTTTGCAGGCTTGTGCCGACATTTCTCAGCCCGGAAATTTACAGGCTGCGGCAGTGAAGGGGTTAACATTCCAATGCCGATTTTCAATGCAATCCTGCAGTCAGTAATCAACTGACAGAAGTGTAGACCAGCACAGCTTGCCTGGCTTCCAGCTCACTGTGCTCACCTCTATTCACCACCACCAGACGTCATCAAATGTGACATACACGGCTTGCCTGGCTTCGAGCTCACTGTGCTCACCTCTATTCACCACCACCACCAGACGTCATCAAATGTAACATACACGGCTTGCCTGGCTTCCAGCTCATTGTGCTCACCCCTATCCATCACCACCAGACGTCATCAAATGTAATTTAAAATGAAACGCCCTTTCAGCTTTCCGACCTCTCACGGAATGGAAAGACAAGGCGATAACAGCATCCAGTACAATACTGTTCTCCACTGCTAACGACCAGCAAAGGCCAAAGACGTCCAATTAAAACCACAATGTTCTGATTACCCGAGCCCGGAAAACAAAGCATCATTGTGAACCGCGGGTCGGAGCTAAGCTCTTCCTTTGTTGAAAAGGCAACAACGTGCATTTCCCCCAAACACACAAGCTTGCTGCACAGCAAGCAGCAAGCCGTACGAACGTCACGACACGACACTTGCGGCACCATGCAGCGATGACGGGGACACTTTCACTCTGAACTGCCGACTCCTGACCTTCCTCTCACCGAACTCCTACTGGGCTGATACAGCAATGTCGACTGCCTCGCCCCCGCCTCCAAGAGCTTGTTTTGAAAACACAAACAGTAATACCTATTGTTCCACACGACGCCTGAAAACAGAAACAGTGATACTTATTGTTGCACACGACGCCTCAAAACAGAAAGTGATACTTACGTTGTACACTACGCCTCAAAACAGAAAGTGAAACTTGTTACTGCACAAGGCGCCTCAAAACAGAAACAGTGATACTTATGTTGCACACGACGCCTCAAAACAGAAACAGTGACACTTATGTTGCACACGACGCCTCAAAACAGAAAGTGATACTTATGTTGCACACGACGCCCCAAAACAAAAAGTGATACTTATGTTGCACACGACGCCCCAAAACAGAAAGTGATACTTATGTTGCACACGACGCCTCAAAACAGAAAGTGATACTTATGTTGCACACGACGCCCCAAAACAGAAAGTGATACTTATGTTGCACACGACGCCCCAAAACAGAAAGTGATACTTATGTTGCACACGACGCCTCAAAACAGAAACAGTGATACTTATGTTGCACACGACGCCTCAAAACAGAAACAGAGATACTTATGTTGCACACGACGCCTCAAAACAGAAACAGAGATACTTATGTTGCACACGACGCCTCAAAACAGAAACAGTGATACTTATGTTGCACACGACGCCTCAAAACAGAAACAGAGATACTTATTGTTCCACACGACGCCTCAAAACAGAAACAGAGATACTTATTGTTCCACACGACGCCTCAAAACAGAAACAGTGATACTTATGTTGCACACGACGCCTGAAAGTGACATTTGTTGTTGCACGCGACGCCTCAAAACAGAAACAGTGATACTTGTTGTTCCACACGACGTCTGAAACGACCAACAGGAGACACGCTGCGTCTCAAAAGCCCAAGAACCATTGGAGTCGAAGGGACCAAGCGAACGGTTACTTAAATCACCGAAACACTGCCACAAAACCGGCACGATTCCCACTTTTTCTTCACTTCTGTCCCAGAGAAAGAGGAAGAATGACTGCCGCTACAGCCGCTTGTGCTGACCGGACAGCACCGGACTCGCTGCAACCCCCCCCCCCCCCCCCACACACACACACACACACCCACCCTCCACACACACACACACCGCTTCTACATTTGACCCCTACGCTGATCACGCCATGGCACTTCAACTTGAGTGCCACTTGAAACAGGACATCCCGTCAGAAACATGTCAGTAAACACAAGTAAAGTCTCCTCGTGTAATCCTCAACACACAGCACTGAGCACTCAGTATCGAGAGAAAGACCGAACACTGCCAAGTGGCACTTTTCCTAACTTCAAATGTGTAGCGGCCAAGTGTCACTTCTTTTAACTTAAAGTGTGTAACAGCCAAATGTCACCTCTTTTAGCTTAGGTGTGTAACAATGAAGAATCACCTCTTTTAACTTCAGGTGTGTAACAATGAGGAATCACCTCTTTCCTCTTTTAACCTAAGGTGTGTGACACCGAAATGTCGCCTCTTTAAAAAAAAACTAAAGTAACAGCGAAGTATCACCTCTTTTAACTTAAAAATGTGTGCGAAGTATCACCTCTTTTAACTTAAAAATGTGTAACAGCGAAGTGGCAGCTCCGGTATCTTGTAACTTAACACGTGTAACAGCAGCGCAAGGCACAGAAGATGCGTAGACACGTCAACAGTGACTTCCGTCCGAGCACAGTTACATTCCTCAGGAAGACGACGGCAACACGGCCTGAGGCACTTTTCCGCTCAGTAAAACCATCCCACCGATCACTGACGAGAACACCCCGGCTTTGCCAGCATGGAAGTGTCGACGGATCCGATCTGTTGACGCCCCCTCCCCCTCCGCCGCCGCCACCACCACCACCACACACACCGACCACCTCCCTGCGTCAGCCCCGTGGCCAGCCGGCGTGCCAGGTGGGTTCGAGCGCCGTGTCTACCTGTGCCCCATCTGGGACAGCGCCGCCCTCCGCCCCGCAGCGGGCCCTGGCTCCATCGGCGCCGCCTCTCCCCGCAGGGCCTCCACTAAGACAAGTGGCACTGGCCAGTCAGGCGGCAAACGGTCTTTGGCAATCTTCAGACCGTGAAGTCCACACCTTGCCCACTTACGTACGCTTGGCCAGACCCGGCGGCAGGTGCGTTTTGCCTTCGCGGCAGTCAGCGGCTGTCTGTGTGTGTGTCTGTGTGTACGTAGTCGGCGTGGCCCACGAGGACGGAGCACACTGTTGCACTGGCGATGTGCACCGTGCTTAAAGGTCCCCGCCGCGCACGGCCAACGCCGAAGTTCCACCGCTGAAGGGGCCCCGAGCACATAGCTACACTAATGTCACGACCATTGCGTGCGATCAGTCACAGTCTGCAGCACACTCCTCGGTCTTTGAGGGACCTCGAGTCCTGATCAGTCCACAGCACAACTGTACCGCCCCCCCCCCCACCCCCACCCCCCAACACACACACACACACACACACACACACACACACACACACACACACCACACCACACCACAGGCACACACACACACACGTGTACACAAAAACCTGTTCCACACACACTCCTTCAGTCACCTCTCCTACCCTCTTTTCGGTCCCAATACGCACCAACCTATCCTCCCCTGCTTCAAGTCCCATCTGCGTCGAGCTGATTGATCAGGATTGGGCCACTGCTCCACAGAGGGGCGACAGGTTGCGATATAAGCTCAAGAGGTCAGAGTAAGGGCAACGATTGCGTTATTTTCGGCGATTGCTAGTGTCACTGTAGGTTTTGCTTTCACACACGTCTGCCGTGCAAATCGGCAGGGAATATGGCAAGGCCCAGGCAAACTGGCCATTCACACACACACACACACACACACACACACACACACACACACACACACCGGGCAGCAGACAGAAATCTAGAGTGGGACGAAGTATGCGTGGGCGGAGCACACAACAGGCGCCCGCACTAACTATTCTACAATCCACACAACAGGCGTCCGCACTATTTCTCAATCCACACAGCAGGCGTCCGCACTTGCTA
>OY757554.1:5920124-5938196 GCA_963584105.1 Alviniconcha strummeri
CATGGTCCATGTCCATGTCAAACTGTCGACCAGGTGACGGACTGGGTGGCCTGGCCTGCTCTCTGTCTGATCCACTGGTTAACACTGGTTGTCCACTGGTTAACACTGGTTGTCCACTGGTTAACACGCCGACACCTTCGGGTCGTCTACTCACGCTTGGCTCTCCCAGCGCCTCCTTCAACGAGCCAGCTCGGCCCACCGTCCTCCGGCTGGTCACCCAGTGTACAGCGGTTTCCACGTCCCCAGTCCCCCAGTGGCCGTTGAGTAGTTCAACGGATTGCGCGTCCACAGCCCCCCCCCCCCCCCCCCCCTCACGGCCACTGAATGGTACAACGGATTGCACGTCCACAGTCCCCCTAACGGCCACTAAGTGGTACAGCGGTTTGCAAGTACATAGTGTGACCTCTTCCCCCACCCCCCCACCCCCCCACCCCACCCCGGTCACTGAGTGTACAACGGTTTCCACGTCCACAGTCTCCCCCAACGGCCACTGAGTGGTATAACGGTTTCCACGTCCCCAGTCCCCCTAACGGCCACTGAGTGGTACAGCGGTTTCCACGTCCCAGTCGCCCTAGCGGCCACTGAGTGGTACAGCGGTTTCCACGTCCCCAGTCTCCCCTAACGGCCACTGAGTGGTACAACGGTTTCCACGTCCCCATTCCCCTTAATGGCCACTGAGTGGTACAACGGTTTCCACGTCCCCAGTCCCCCACCCCCACCCCCCACCCCCCAACGGCCACTGAGTGTACAGCGGACAGCACGTGCTCAATGCCCCTGATGACCACTCGCCGTGCCGCCCCCTTGTTCACAGCCAACAAACCCAACAACGAACGCATGAATAGTTAAAGTCGCGTGCGATTGTTCCTTCCATTAGACTGCAAGCTGGCTGTGCTCAGGGTTCACACAACTGCTGAACACGTCGGAACAGCGACACATCACGCACTAATGACAGCGGGTAGACTGCATACAGGAGGTCCTCAGAAGCCAGTGTGTCGTGAGGGATGGCGAGAGCGCGGCCATGGTGTTCACCGTAACGGCGATGACAATGGACATCGCGGCATGTCTCTACAGTCTGCATCTTCGGGAGCTTTCTGGACAGGAATCAAATCTGGCACGCCGGTACATCGCGATTCTAATGGTATATAGCAGGAGCACTCGCTGTACACAAACTGCAATTTCCCCTGCGTGGTTCGTAACGCCTTTAGACACAGTTGATGTACAGGTAGGAAGTCTGGCATAAAATAAAATTGCAGTTATCAGAGTAAGTAACTTGGTATTTTACGCCCAGTCAACCAACACTTATCAGACGGAGTCCTATGTTATAATAATAATGGGTACTTAGAGCGCCTAACCGGCACAGGCCCTCAGTGCTTACACATTATTTTAATGTACGTCCCGCGCGCGCACGTACCCCCCCCCCCCCCCCCCACACACACACACACACATACACACACACACAAAGTCGTATATGAGGGTAGTCCCGATGACTGTAATATCTGGGAGCTATAATAATTATGCACAATCCGTTTTTGAGCTTGCAGACCATACAACGGTTTCGGGCCTTTCCGCGGGAAGGAGCTGTTGTCCCGATGCGCCGACTGTTAGTGTAAAGGGTAGACATCAGACAAAACCCGACTCTGGCAAATATCGGTTTTCCTTATGTTAATGGTAACTACCCCCCACCCCCCACCACCAATCTTTTCTCGATTCCCCCGCAGTGGGGTACCACAGACGCGGAAATTAAGGTCCCTTTCTCAAAGAATCCAAAGACGTCAAAGGTTGTCCTTAAGCCTGGACTAGACCAGAGTATAGATTTGCATCCTTCGCATCGCCTGCTGTGTGAACCGGTTTGGCCTAGCGGTAAGCGTTAGCAGAGGGACCTCGGTTCGGCTCTCCTTTCTCTTCAAAAGTTGTGGTCCGTGGACACTGTCTTGTGACTTTGTCCATCACAATTAATCAAACATTAAAACGGCTCTCATCGCTGCCCACCTTAATGCAGGAGTCATTCTGGTGGTGACAGTGTAGCGATAGGTGTATAATATCCCTCTCCCTCCACGCCGCCCCCCCCCCCCCCCCCCCCCCGCTTCTCCCCGTCCCTAATAAGCCTTATGGTTTCTGCGGACGTTAAGCACCATGTTTACTCGTTTACCTCGCCTGCTGTCAGGAGTCCCGCAATGTACGCCTTCTCAGCTGCTTCCGCTTAATTGTCCCCACAATCCACACAGGTAACTAGATCACTGGCTCCTAACGCCACGTCAGTTGCGAAGGTCCTTGAAGTTGTTGATGAAGTGTTGCTTCACGTCCACAGACCCGTAGGTTTATTAGGGACGGGAGCTCAGAACGTCCACCTCGACTTTCACACAGCTCCTGTGCTCTGCTAGGTCTATCAGGTGAAACAGTATTACTCAAAACACTCAAGTCGAACACAGCAATTCAAGAATGGTCAGCTACAAAATACACTTCATCAAACTGATTGCTTGACAGCCATCGTTTGCCTCGTCTCCGTAATCAAACTGACATTCATCACCGAGGCTGCTGACAATGTGTAAAACGTAACGCTGCACAGAAGTTCACCAACTCCTCTTCTTTTCCTGCTTTCTTCTTTTTCTTCTTCTTCTTCGTCTTTCTTGGCGGCGGGGGTGGATGGAGGGGAGTCAGTGGGGGGTGGGGGGGGGGGTGCGCTGGCCAGGATATGATGCGATGATTAGTGATACGAGTGGATCACTTACGTCTTGAGCTTGCAACACCTCAACAAGCTATCTGCGTAATGACTGTGGTAATGGCGCGCGCACGCGGCTAAAGCAGCCCCGCCGGTGGCGAAACGGGGAAACTACATCTTGCCATTAGCGGTGATTTTGTCTAGTTCTTGCCCCGAGTTCTCGGCCCTACACACACACACATCCTACATGTACGTAACCCAACAGTTGCGCACAGCCACAGGGCAGGCAGCCGCACACTCCACCCAGCGGCAGCCCACGGGTCTTGCTGACGACGTCATCAAGGGACGACACAACGCAAGGACTACCTGCAGCGTCCCAGGTGGACGAATAACGTCATCAAGGGACGACATAACGTAAGGACTACCTACAGCGTCCGAGGTGGACGAATAACGTCATCAAAGGACGACATAACACTAGGACTACCTACAGCGTCAGAGGAGGATGAATAACGTCATCAAGGGACGACTAACACCAGGACTACAGTGTTAGGGGAGGGCAAGATCTGCAGTGATGTCATCAAATCAAATCACACACACACACACACACACACACACACACACACACACACACACACACACGCACGCACGCGCGCGCGCGCGCGCACACACACCATCCTCTTTCAAGGGCCAAAAGGACGCAAAATCTCAGAGCTTCCGTTTGCGTTTTTGACACCATGAAACGACTCCACCAGGATGACTCTAATATTAATAATCTGACGAAAAGATCAGTTTTCCTTCACTGCTTTCCGCACGTTCTGCCACTGCTTACGTAAACTACCGACAGGGCCCACACGAGAAACCGCATCAGCCACACCTGATGCAGGTGAAAAAGGGATATCATCTGGAGAGAGAAAGAAACAAAAAAAGAAAAGAAGTTGAACGAACTCCGATGGTACAGTAGCTCGTCTTCTCCGGTCGCTGTAGTCCTTGTGCTATGACGTTATTCGTCCCTCCTCGACGCTGTAGTAGTCCTTGTGTTATGTCGTCCCCTTAATGACGTTATTCGTCCTCCTCGGACGCTGTAGGTAGTCCTTGTGTTATGTCGTCCCTTAATGACGTTATTAGTCCTCCTCGGGCGCTGTAGGTAGTCCTTGTGTTATGTCGTCCTTGATGACGTTATTCGTCCTCCTCGGACGCTGTAGGTAATCCTTGTGTTACGTCGTCCCTTGATGACGTTATTCGTCCTCCTCGGACGCTGTAGGTAATCCTTGTGTTACGTCGTCCTTTGATGACGTTATTCGTCCTCCTCAAACGCTGTAGGTAGTCCTTGTGTTACATCGCCCCTTGGGAAAGTTATCAGTCCTCCTCGGACGCTCTAGATAGACCTTGTGTTATGCGTCCCTTGATGACGTTATTCGTCCTCCTCGAACGCTGTAGGTAGACCTTGTCCTATGTCGTTCCTTGATGACGTTATTCGTACAGTAGAAATTGTAGAAATTCCTGGAAGTAGGCAAAGCATCCACGGCTATATTCTGACCTACGCCAGGCTTTAACTAGAAAGCCATTGGTGGGCTCTGTAGCAAGACGGAACACAGCGTGTTTTTCTGAATGGAAACTATTCCACCAAAGGCACAGACAGCACAGTGACGTTGCTGCCGTTTCACAGTGTCGTATCAGTCGTATTACTTTTGCTTACTAACAGTAATACTGAAAAGAAAGAAATACTGATATTACTATGATTAACCCTTTCACTGCCCCAGCCTGTAAAATTTCCGGGCTGAAAAATGCACGGACGCGCCTGCAGACAGTATATTTTCTGTGTACAATAGCACCTCTACTTTAAATGCTATGTGTTTTGATAAAACTCCGTTCACATGACAAAGCGAAAGAGAAGACAGAAAGGCTTAAGGGTTCAAATTTCGCTCTTTTATTGGTCGTTTTCAAGTGACATCGTGGCAGTGTAGGGGTCATAGTCACGTGGATTAAAAAGACCATTTGTAGGAATTAACAGACTAAAATGTGAATCCTGCAGTTTAGTTCTGGGTCTGATTTTGGCTGTCTCGGCACCAGTCTATACTTACTTGATTCCCCGCCACACTCACCCACCCATCCAATCCCAAGCTCCAGGTAGACCCGACCTTACGTCTGGCAGGCAGGGAGTGCAGATTGTCTGGCAATTACACGCACATGGCCTTCCTGATGGCATCTGGCAGGGCAGTTATCGTGATTAGAAAATGGGCTTCCAGCCCGGGCCAGCCTTCCTCCTCCTCTCACGGTCTCTGCCAGCGTGCTCGTCGTCCCTGTCGCTCGCTTCCTGCGTCTTCCTCATCCTCCTCGCCTCTCGCTTTCCGCGTCTCGCTTTCCGCTTAATTTTCTACGCCTTGCAGCGAGCCGGTTTGGATGGATGAAGTGATGCTTAATGTCCTCAGATGTCAGTTGACATATTAGGGACAAGTTGTGACCAATGCCGAAGCATGGTTTCAATAATTCTTTACGTCCACGAAACCAGAAGGCTCGTTAGGGACGGACAGCCCAGGACGGCCACCTCGACTCTCACACAGCTCCTGAACTATGGAGCCGGTTTGGCCTAGCGGTAAAGCGTTATAAGGCTGGTAAGCGGAAGGACCCCGGTTCGATACCGCTTCGGCTCTCTCTTCAAAAAGGTTGTGGTTTGCGGACACTGTCTTGTGACTCTGTCCACCACTTCCTTCTGAAACAATTCAAATGGCTCTCATCGCTACCCATCTTAATGCAGGAATCATTCTGGTGGTGACAGTGTAGCGATAGGTATATAATCTCCTCTTACCCGCCCCCCCCCCCCCTCCCCCCCCTTTGTCCCCGTCCTAATAAGCCTTACGGTTTCTGTGGACGTTAAGCACCATGTTCTCGACGCCTTGCTCGCTCAGAGTTCAGCGTTGCTTGCGGAGGAGGAGAACCGGTGCCAAACTCCAGCCCAGGCAAAACACCCGTTAATTACTGCTCACGGTGCTCTCTTTCTCACCGAAAAAAAAGGGGGAAAAAAAGAGGCCGTGCGCGGGGCAGTCACAGGCATAAAAATAATCGATGACACGGTGGTGCCAAATTACACTCCAAATCTCATGCCGCTTCAACCGAGACTATCCCCGCGGGGGCAGGGTGGGTGGTGTATATCATAAGGGCATAACAGATGGGCTTAACACACTTTCCGTTTCATATAGCGGGGCGGGACAGAGTTGGAGGGAGGATCTGTATGTGTGTGGTGGTGGTGGGGGCGGGGGGGGGGGGGGGGGGGTGGAGGTTGGGGAGGGAGGGGGATTAAATTAAACTGCTATACAGACGCACTGACCTGGAAGCTGTGGTTGATGTTCTTGGTGCTGCATTCCGCCACGCTGAGATTGGACAGGTCTATATCATTGAACACACCGACTGAAACACAGCAGACACAGGGTGAAAACGGGTCTGTCACGGAACTGCACCGACTACAACACACATGGACAATTCTAGATCTCTGTTACTGGCTGAAGAATCGGTCCTTCCAGCCACTCATGATTCGACAAAACGGCCGCAACCGAATAATTACTACAATATTTTCATTTATCAACGTTTAACTGTTTACATTTTTTGCTTTGAAAAAGGGGCTTACCCCCCAAATTCGCACACGTTTTGTACCGTCATATTTATTTTCCGTTCTTTTTAACCGTATATGTGGTCGGACCCTACTGGTTTTATCGTGCCATTTTTAACCGAATGTCGCACGTGCATATTAACTGGACTGATACGCTACACACCGTCATAAGCCTTGACTCACCTGCTGCACGCATCGACCTCTGTGGAGTTCCTCACGAAGAGCACGTGCGAAAGCACACAAAGTTACGAGATCACCACCAATAAGAAACACACACACACATGCACTCTCTCACAAACACACACACACACACTCTCTCTCACACACACACACACACACACACACACACACACACACACACACACACACACACACTCTCTCTCTCTCTCTCTCTCTCTCACACACACACACACACACACTCTCTCTCTCTCTCACACACACACACACACACACACACATACACACACACACACACACACACACACACACACACACACACACACACACACACACAGAGTAATTAGGAGAAGGTAGATCAGGCCAGGAAGCCAGAGCGGATCTGAAGAAGGTGGAATGGGAAATCAGACCAGCTTTCTCCCAACAATCCATCACACAGAAAACCACTAGTGACGTCAAGGAAAGAGGCTCTCCGCAGAGCAGTGACCCTGTAATTTCCTCACACACAATGCCCCTGCTGGTACCCTGTCTGGCCGGCCCCTCTCTCTCTCCCTCCCTCCTCTTGCCCGCCCCCCCCCCCCCCCACCCCATCTCTCCCCCCATCCCCCTCTCTCCCTCCCTCTCTCTCCCCCACTCTCTCCCCTCCCTCCCCCCTCTCCCTCCTTCCCCCCTCTATCTCCCTCCCTCTCTTCTCTCATTCCTCCCCCTCTCTCCCACCCCCCGCCCTCTCTCGTCTTTTTTTCATCTCCCTTATTGTTTTTTTATAAGATCAGTGACTGCTGTTTTCTTTACCAATACCAGTGATATGAATTGATCCTCCCTCCCTCTCTCCCCCCCCTCCCCCTCCCTCCCTCTCTCTCTCCCTTCCTCCCTCTCTCTATGTGCATGTAGTTTTCGATGACAAACATGTTCTTAATCTTATGTGCGTGCACGCGTGTATGTGTTTACCCCAGATCAAGCTAATATATATATTTTTGTTGTTGTTGTTGCTCGTTATCGATTGTTTCTCGGTTTGCTGGTGTCCATTTCAACGTGGTTTGTATGAATGTACATGTACTCAACATACGGTAGCTCACTGTATCCTTAGTTAATAGTAGTTTCCCTCACGGGCGAGGGCTGGATGTAAAAAAGACCTCGAGTCTTCTCCACTACCCTCGTAAAATAAAGTTTATTCATTCATTCATTCTCCCTCTCTCTCCATCTCTACTTCCCCCTATTCCCCCCCCCCCCCCCCCACCCCCACCTTCTCTAACGCAGGACGTCTCTTCAATTCATCGCTGGCTCTGGCTTTCTGCTGTTAAGTGGTGTAACCGGGGTGTGTGGCGGTCGCTGTGAAGACGGTGTAACCGGGGTGTGTGGCGGTCGCTGTGAAGACGGTGTAACCGTGGTTTGTGGCGGTCGCTGTGAAGACGGTGTAACCGTGGTGTGTGGTGGTCGCTGTGAAGACGGTGTAACCGTGGTGTGTGGCGGTCGCTGTGAAGACGGTGTAACCGTGGTTTGTGGCGGTCGCTGTGAAGACGGTGTAACCGGGGTGTGTGGCTGTCGCTGTGAAGACGGTGTAACCGTGGTTTGACCGAGGTGTGTGGCGGTCGCTGTGAAGACGGTGTAACCGGGGTGTGTGGCGGTCGCTGTGAAGACGGTGTAACCGGGGTGTGTGGCGGTCGCTGTGAAGACGGTGTAACCGTGGTTTGACCGAGGTGTGTGGCGGTCGCTGTGAAGACGGTGTAACCGGGGTGTGTGGCGGTCGCTGTGAAGACGGTGTAACCGGGGTGTGTGGCGGTCGCTGTGAAGACGGTGTAACCGAGGTGCCGCTCTACAGCACTGGCGTGAGGCCTTCGTCAGTGTCTATGACAAGCATGCTCCCTTTAAAACAATACGAGTAAGGCACACTTCTATATAATAGGTCCATGGCTCAACTGCAATGGCTTACAATGCCAGTTCAGGAGGCCATCCACTACCGTGACTAAGGCACACTGCAAAACAGCAAATGCTCACAAGGCCAGTTCAAGACGCCGTCCAGCACCGTGACTATCAAAGAGTGTACAGCTGTATCATGACTGCTCCAGGCTTCACAAAGAAAGATGAAGAAGAAAATAATCTAAAAAATCTTTGGTTGGTCAGTAATTTCTACAGAGAGGACATAATTTCAGCGCCCGAAGCAGCACACAGACAACAAACCTATTCTAAACTTACCTACCTTCGTGTCTTTTGCATAGAAAAGCCGTCTGCCTTTGAGCTTGAAGTATCTCTTTTTCCACCTCTGAAACAAATGACAGAACATTAACAGCGATGCTCAACTCAGCAACATTCACAGCATTATCCGGTGGATCTGTCAACGAATAAATTACAGTAACTTATTAACAGCACTAAAAGTAGCACACCTATATATATATATTTTTTTTTTAAACCTTTACTCCAAATTACAGTAACTTATTAACAGCACTAAAAGTAGCACACCTATATATATATATATATATCTTTTTTTAAACCTTTACTCCAAATTTTCGCCCATCTTGGGGCTTTTTCAAGGCCTGCCAGGTCGGCTTGACTGATTCCTAAGGTATTGACTGAAGGTATCTATTTCCTTCCTGCAAATTCTCGAAAGCTCACTTGATGATTTTCTGAGAACGTTTTCTTGCTTCAGTTTGCAGCACACAACTCATAATTATTCGTTCAACAACTCAGTCATAATATACGTGCTGAACACAGATAAAGTGTCGATTACTATCATTAGTTTCAATTATACAGAAGTGAGACACAGCGTCATTATATAATACATTTTCTATACAGATGTCGGCGAAAAGCTTGCTCCAACAGCAGCCGCAGCAGCAGCAGCATTCCTGCTACCGTGCGTGTGGCAGTCGCTGTGCGGTGGCAAGGGGAACAACCCAACAAAACTGCTGGAACTGGGTGGCACTGTTACCTCACAGTTATTTCCCTTATCACAGCTACGCATCCAGCTGGAAGTTCAACGGCAGTATCCCGTGGATTTACATTGCCCAGTTACTGGAATGTCCTCCCACTGAGATGAACTGATAAACAATCCGGTTGAGCCAAATCAATACACAGTCTTGTGAAACGTGGAAAATGGGTTCTTGGTGGAAAATCGAGAAAAGATCAAACTTCATGCAATGATACCAACAATCAAATAACAAGCAAAACGTAGCAACTGGGCTACTGCAAGCAAGTGAAGGGTCTGAGTGAGGTGATCGTATTACCTGCAAGGAGCTTGTGTGTTTCATAAGGTATCCTTCCCTCAGACATATCTGAAACACATAAACAATGGGTGTGTTTATTCTGATAGAAATAAATCAAGGCTACGAAGATCTGGTATGGGCTTAGAGCTTGAAGGGCTTCAAAGCAGCACAAGGGGCAAGGGCAAGGGCAACAACGATGATGACAACAAAGCACATGGAGATACCCACTAACAGCACAACAGCACAAGGACAACAACGATGATGACAACAAAGCACATGGAGGTACCCACTAACAGCACAACAGCACAAGGACAACAACGATGATGACAACAAAGCACATGGAGATACCCACTAACAGCACAAGGACAACAACGATGATGACAACAAAGCACATGGAGGTACCCACTAACAGCACAACAGCACAAGGACAACAACGATGATGACAACAAAGCACATGGAGATACCCACTAACAGCACAAGGACAACAACGATGATGACAACAAAGCACATGGAGGTACCCACTAACAGCACAAGGACAACAACGATGATGACAACAAAGCACGTGGAGGTACCCACTAACAGCACAACAGCACAAGGACAACAACGATGATGACAACAAAGCACATGGAGATACCCACTAACAGCACAAGGACAACAACGATGATGACAACAAAGCACATGGAGGTACCCACTAACAGCACAAGGACAACGATGATGACAACAAAGCACGTGGAGGTACCCACTAACAGCACAAGGACAACAACGATGACAACAAAGCACGTGGAGGTACCCACTAACAGCACAAGGACAACAACGACGATGACAACAAAGCACATGGAGGTACCCACTAAAAGCACAAGGACAACAACGACGATGACAACAAAGCACATGGAGGTACCCACTAACAGCACAACAGCACAAGGACAACAACGATGATGACAACAAAGCACATGGAGGTACCCACTAACAGCACAAGGACAACAACGATGATGACGACAAAGGACATGGAGGTACCCACTAACAGCACAACAGCACAAGGACAACAACGATGATGACAACAAAGCACATGGAGGTACCCACTAACAGCACAAGGACAACAACGATGATGACAACAAAGCACACAGAGGTATCCACTAACAGCATACTAACAAATAACGATAAAAATGAGATCCTAACGCATAAAAGGTTCAAAATAACGCTATTTATTAGGACAAAACACAACGTGCAAATTTTCGGGGTAATCCCCTTCATCAAGCTACAGAACGACATTAAACAATTAAACGGTGAAAAACGATGAAAAATGAGATGGAGAGAGAGCTAATCCACTCGCCTTTTTTCTTTTTCTTTTTTAGCTACGTCCAGTGCTTGGAAAATTTTCACCGTTTAATTGTTGTTTAATGGCGTTTTGTAGCTTGATGAAGGAAATTACCACGAAAATTCGCATGTTTTTGTTGTTGTTGCGTGTGTTTTTCCTAATAAACAGCGTTATTTTGAATCTTTTGTGTGTTTGGGTCTTGTTTTAGAACGCTAGTATGACACAGACACATAGTGCTGTAGTGAAGCGCTTCAAGCCCAAAGCCCAAAAGAAAAACATCCAAACGACCAGAGCAATGGCGCACATTATACTAATACAAGGACAGAGAGAATGCGAGGCGAGATAGGGGTGGGGGGGGGGGGGGGATTTGGAAGAGAGAGACAGACATAGACAGAGACAGAGAGACACAGAGAGAATACACACATACAAGGTACTGGTGGAACCTCTGCATAATGCATGTGGTGCGCTCCGTCCATTATGATCATCACCAACAAAGCCTAAGCCTACACAGCAGCCACTACGCGCTGAGCCATTACTACGATCCCATTGTCACTGTCCTCTTGATCACATACTCCATCACTACGATCCCATTGTCGCTGTCCTCTTGATCACATACTCCATCACTACGATCCCACTGTCACTGTCCTCTTTATCACATACTCCATCACTGCGATCCTATTGTCACTGTCCTCTATCACACACTCCATGACTACGATCCCATTGTCACTGTCCTCTTTATCACATACTCCATCACTACGATCCCATTGTCGCTGCCCTCTTTATTATATACTCAATCACTACGATCCCACTGTCACTGTCCTCTTTATCACATACTCCATCACTACGATCCCACTGTCACTGTCCTCTTTATCACATACTCCATCAC
The DNA here is from genome assembly GCA_963584105.1 of Alviniconcha strummeri. Taxonomy (NCBI): domain Eukaryota; kingdom Metazoa; phylum Mollusca; class Gastropoda; family Provannidae; genus Alviniconcha; species Alviniconcha strummeri. The sequence continues at coordinate 5,931,963 of OY757554.1, forward strand.
TACGATCCCATTGTCACTGTCCTCTTTATCACATACTCCATAACTACGATCCCATTGTCGCTGTCCTCTTTATTACATACTCAATCACTACGATCCCATTGTCACTGTCCTCTTTATCACATACGCCATCACTACGATCCCGTTGTCACTGTCCTCTTTATCACATACTCAATCACTGAGATCCTATTGTCACTGTCCTCTATCACACACTCCATCACTACGATCCCATTGTCACTGTCCTCTTTATCACATACTCCATGACTACGATCTCATTGTCGCTGCCCTCTTTATTACATACTCAATCACTACGATCCCACTGTCACTGTCCTCTTTATCACATACTCCATCACTACGATCCCATTGTCACTGTCCTCTTTACCACATACTCCATCACAGATCACTACGATCCCATCGCCTCTGCCATCTTTATTACATACTCCATCACTACGATCCCATTGTCGCTGTCCTCTTTATCACATACGTCATTACTGCGATCCCATTGTCGTTGTCCCCTTTATCACATACGTCATTACTGCGATCCCATTGTCGTTGTCCCCTTTATCACATACGTCATTACTGCGATCCCATTGTCGTTGTCCCCTTTATCACATACGTCATTACTGCGATCCCATTGTCGTTGTCCCCTTTATCACATACGTCATTACTGCGATCCCATTGTCGTTGTCCCCTTTATCACATACGTCATTACTGCGATCCCATTGTCGTTGTCCCCTTTATCACATACGTCATTACTGCGATCCCATTGTCGTTGTCCCCTTTATCACATACGTCATTACTGCGATCCCACAGCCACTCCTCTCACTGTCCTCTTTATAACATACGTCATTACTACGATCCCTTCACTGTCCTCTTTATCACATACGTCATTACTACGATCCCATTGTCGCTGTCCTCTTTATAACATACGTCATTACTATGATCCCACAGCCACTCCTCTCACTGTCCTCTTTATCACATACGTCATTATTACGATCCCATTGTCACTGTCCTCTTTATCGCATACTCCATCACTACGATCCCATTGTCACTGTCCTCTTTATTACATACGTCATTCATTACTGCAATCCCTCTGCCACTCATCACTGTCCTCTTTATCAGATAACATACGTCCTTACCACGATCCCATTGTCACTGTCCTCTTTATCACATACGTCATTACTACGATCCCATTGTCATTAATACGATCCCATTGTCACTGTCCTCTTTATCACATACTCCATCACTTCGATCCCATTGTCACTGTCCTCTTTATCACATACTCCATCACTTCGATCCCATTGTCACTGTCCTCTTTATCACAATAACATACGTCATTACTATGATCCCACAGCCACTCCTCTCACTGTCCTCTTTATCCCACACTCATCATTACGACCCCACTGTCCTCTTTATCACAAACTCACTTCATAAAGGGGGAAGCTACTCGCTTTGTGACCTTTGAAAACAAAACAAACACAAAAAAGGTATAGAGTTCTAGCAATGGGACTCAAACAGCCAATGGTGCGCCAAAGGCACTCCCGCGAGGCCACTTCAGCGGGCCTTTCTCTTCATGCAAAATGTACGACAGTCAACGCTAACTCGCTTTCATCTCCTGACGGGATGAGGACAAATCCACACCCTCCTCATCTCCGGCCCATTACACGTTGTCATATCAAATACATTTTTAAAAAGTTCGTTTGGAACATGTGCCTGCACCCCCTGACATTACCCACGAATGTGACCGTGCGCTTATTACATCATGCATAATAAATACAGGATGCATAATAAAACTGGACCCCACATCCCAACCCATTATTCTGATTAATACCTTTTAGTATTTAATAACTATTATAGCTCTATACCCCATGAAACAACTACGAGTAAAATATCACACATACAAAGGAACAGTCATAAAAAAATCAATACAATAAAAACGTACTATGCATACATATAACACAAGCATTCAACAACAACAAACAAAAACAAAAACAAACCGCTCCAATGCAACTCATTCCGCTATCCTTCCATTCTGTGTTAATAACAATAATAACAGCGGTCATTTCTATGGTGCCGTGTCTCACCGACACACCGCGCTTTACAAGATCAACGATACATTAAAACCTCCAAAATAATTGTATTTTATATAGTCCTAATATTGTAATCTTCGCACGCGCGAGAGCGCTCTCTCTCCCTCTCTCTCTCTCTCTCTCTCTCTCTCTCTCACACACACACACACACACACACACACACACACACACACACACACACACACACACACACCTCCATCCCCGCCACGTTTTCTGAATGTTATCACATTTGATATGCATCTTGAGCCCTGCACCAACAACTATAAAATAATGTCCAAAAATATGCAACGCCCTTCCTTTATTCTGGGCTACATTCTGACCACGGCTAGCGACACCTCAGCCTGAAGACGGCTGCAGCCACACTCCAAGCACCGCTTCCCGGTACCTTCCTCAGAACTCAGCCGTTGTTAGTTTCGCCACAGAAAGGGTGCTCTTTCTCTCTCCAGAGCTCGGGAGCTGTGTGAAAGTCGAGGTGGACGTCCAGGGCTCCCGTCCCTAATAAACCTACGGTTTCTGTGGACGTAAAGCAACACTTCAACCAACAGGGGCACACTTTATTTCCGAGCATCTGTCCACTGACGCGGTGTGAGCCGGTTTGGCCTATCGGTAAGGCGTTAGGCTGGTAAGCAGAAGGACCTCGGTTCGAATCCGCTTCGGCTCTCCTTTCTCTTCAAAAGTTGTGGTCTGTGGACACAGTCTCGTGACAATGTCCCTTACAATTATGAAACATTAAACTGGCTCTCATCGCTGCCCACCTTAATGCAGAAGTCATTCTGGGGTTGACAGTCTAGCGATAGGTATATAATCTTCCTCTCCCCCCACCTCCATACCCCCTTCCCCCTTTCTCTCCGTCCCTAATAAGCCTTATGGTTTCTGCGGACGTTAAGCACCAAGTTTACTTACCGACGCGGTCAGCGCCCTCGGAAAGGTCTGGGTACTAAGACCGTGGATAGCACCCAAGCACGCACGTAAACCATGAGACGCGTCCGCCCCGGGAAAGAAAGAAAAAAGTTCCGTCTCGATTCAATCGATTTTGGTTTTATTTTAGCTGGCGTAAGCAGCGTCGGCGGTGTTAGGGGCGAGTGGCGGGTGGTGTTATGGGCGAGTGGCGGATGGTGTTAGGGGCGAGTGGTGTTAGGGGCGAGTCACAGGTGGCGTTAGGGGTGAGTGGCGGGTGGCGTCAGGGGCGAGTGGCGGGTGGTGTTAGGGGCGAGTGGCGGGTGGTGTTAGGGGCGAGTGGTGCTAGGGGCGAGTCGCAGGTGGAGTTAGGGGCGAGTGGCGGGTGGTGTTAGGGGCGAGTGGCGGGTGGCGTTAGGGTCGAGTGGCGGGCGGTGTTAGAGGTGAGTGGCGGGCGGTGTTAGAGGTGAGTGGCGGGTGGCGTTAAGGTCGAGTGGCGAGCGGTGTTAGAGGTGAGTGTCGGGCGGTGTTAGGGGCGAGTGGCGGGCGGTGTTAGGTCGAGTGGCGGGTGGCGTTAGGGTCGAGTGGCGGGCGGTGTTAGGGGCGAGTGGCGGGTGGTGTTAGGGGCGAGTGGCGGGCGGTGTTAGGGGCGAGTGCACACAATCATTTGAATCGAGACGGAACTATTTTTTATTTTTTTATTTTTAACCCGGGGTGGATGCGTCTCATGTTTACGTGCGTGCTTTGGCGCTAGGTTGCTTCTACAGTCACAACAGTTCCGTAACTTTTCGGAGGGCGCTGACCGCGTCGCTGGACAGCTGCGCGGAGATAAAGAGTGCCCCTTCAGTGGCGTAACTAAATCTGGCAGAGTTTGGAGGAATGTGCCGGAAAGCGGTGCTCGGAGTGTGCACTCGCCCCTAACACCACCCGCCACTCGCCCCTAACACCACCTGTCACTCGCCCCTAACACCACCCGTCACTCACCGCTAACACCACCCGTCACTCACCGCTAACAGTACCCGTCGCTGGAGCTGATACGTGCGGGGCTACAAATTAACACTACCCGTGCCGGGCTAAAAATTAACACTACCCACGCCGGGCTACTAATTAACACTACCCGTGCCGGGCTACAAGTTAACACTACCCGTCGCTGGAGGCGATACGTACCGGGCTACAAACAAACACTACCCGTCGCTGGAAGCGATACGTGCCGGGCTACAAACTCGCCCTTAAGCCCGTTCTTAACTGGCCGAATGTTTGTTCTCCGAACATACTTCGGACACTTCGACGAACTATGATTCGTTTCTTAATTGAACTTTTAGTTCGCCGAACATGGTTCGGACAGTTCGACGAGCTTTGCTTCGTTCTCAACTGGTTTGTATTGAGATGCAAGCTTCGGCCCGAACTTGCGGCAGACGCGCAGCAGACAGCATGATCGAAAATGTTGGCTAAAGTCAAGTCAATATACTTTAATCATCCTTCACAGGGTAATTCAACTAACTACTATCTCATTCTGGGTCCCTGAGACAAGGCTGCGCCTCCCATAAGTCAACAAATAAACAAATTCCCTCCGAAGCGGCCTAGCCGCAGTAGCGACACCGTCATCCTTTTTATTTTTATTTCTTCTTCATCCACAGGAGAGCTCTGCTCTCAGCCAATCAGAGGCAATGTTCGTCGAATAGGGCGAATGTTTCCAGAACATGTTGAGCGAAGCTTTCTGGACCCCGAATATACCTTCGACGAATACTCCCAACTAGGTTCGCGAAGAAAAGTTTGCCCAATTAAGAACCAACTAGGTTCGCCGAATACTTCCAACTAGGTTCGCGAACAAACATTCGCCCAGTTAAGAACGGGCTTAACACAACCACCCCTCCAGTGACTCGCTGCGGTTCCTGGGGGTTCCATTCTGAAATCAGTGATCCCCCCCCGCCGCCCACGTACCTCTACGGCCATTTCTGGTCGTTCCAAGTCACAACAGGAACTACTTTGACTATTGTAGGAAATAACCTCCTTAAAAAGGAGGTTTTCTCCTGAAACGCAGGTATTTAACATTGATTTTATCTTATTTATTTATCTTACCTTTATTTGGTCAACAACAAAACGTTAAGTCAGAATTTTCTTTTCAAACCCCATTAATTTTAGACTGAAACCTGAAAACTAGGTTCGTGAGTGACGATTAACAGGATGGGATGAACAAATTCGGCCATAATGTCCTAGCTCCTCTGTTGCACGCCGCGGCCAATCAGAATTTTCTTTTCAAACCCCATTAATTTTAGACTGAAACCTGAAAACTAAGTTCGTGAGTGGCGATTAACAGGATGGGATGAACAAATACTGCCGTATGTCCTGGCTCCTCTGTTGCACGCTGCGGCCTGCCTGGAGTCGGGCACGATAGGTGCGTCCCCACATTGCTCCAGGGAAACGCTCACATGTTTCTGCTTCTTCCTTTTCATTTAAAGTCTTTTCACATAATGTCAATAGACTGAAAAGCTGGCAGAGGCCGAGCAGATCGCCAGGCCAGCTGTGACACTATGACGCCTGTTCTACATCTGATCCCGCCAATTCACAAAACTCATTTTCAATAATCGTTTCTATATGTTCAGCAAAAGACGCTTGAATAAAATAAAAAAATCACATGAAGCTTAGTAAATCAACAACGCTGTCTGTGTTTTGCAATGGGTGTATGAACCTGATGTGTTACATATCATGTACAAGGGCATGCATGACGCCTACAGGGCAAGAAATGATCACAAGAATCTGACGACTGTTAAATACTTGTCAGCTGTTCCTTCGATTTGTCACCCTCGCCACATTTCTAATGTTAAGACACTGCAAACCACATTGTTGTCACTTTATCTGACTCACTTCTAATGTTAAGACACTGCAAGCCACATTGTTGTCACTTCGTCTGACTCACGTGCACATCCTTTCTTCTCTGTGTCTGTTGTGACGTCAGAACACCGCACTCCACACGACCGTTACTCGGTGGCATGTCCCGTGAAAAGAACCTACCCTGCTGCCTCCTCTGTGTCTGTTGTGACGTCAGAACACCGCACTCCACACGACCGTTACTCGGTGCTATGTCCCGTGAAAAGAACCTACCCTGCTGCCTCCCCTGTGTCTGTTGTGACGTCAGAACACCGCACTCCACACTACCGTTACTCGGTGGCATGTCCCGTGAAAGGGACCTACTCTGCTGCCTCCCCTGTGTGTTGTGACGTCAGAACACCGCACTCCACACTACCGTTAC
>OY757554.1:5938396-5952665 GCA_963584105.1 Alviniconcha strummeri
ACACCGCCCGGAAACACCGACAATGTGAGGAGAAAATCCGTCAGCACTGAAACAACCCTCACACAATGTGAGGAGAAAATTCCGTTAACACTGAAACAACCCTCACACAATGTGAGGAGAAAATCCGTGAACACCGAAACAATCCTCACTAACATGAGTAGAAAACTCCATCAACACCGAAACAGAACCCCCACTGACACAGTGCGAGGAGAAAAATTCCTTTTAATTCCGTCAACACTGAAACAACCCTCACACAACGTGAGGAGAAAAACTTGAAGAACACCCGGCCCCGCAAAGTCACGTGAATTGTTTCAAATACACGAGTTACGTACACGTCGTCACCATCGTGCATTGTTTAATTCACCCATAAAACACACACACACACACACACACACACACTACGAAGTTTCGATAAATGTGTCTTCCTCAAGATGGGGAGGGGTGCGTGGGGGGGAGTAACTGCTGCTTCTTTGTCTTATTTTTCTGCGTTAGTATCAGTAAGATTTTTTCTCTCTCTCTCTCTCTCTCTCTCTCTCTCTCTCTCTCTCTCTCTTCCTCTCTCTCTCTCTCTCTCTCTCTCTCTCTGAAATGAAGACACGTTCAGTTTGTCGAAACGTAACGTTTTGTGTTTGTCAGTGTCTGTGAACTTTCTTCTCAGTTTTGGTGAGTGCGTTTTTCCTCGTTCTTCACCGCTGCCTCAGTACTGTCTGTCTGTATCTCTATTCATACAGGTGTGTAGCGGCAGAGAGAACTGTTATACACTGGATCAAGTACCTTTGACTCCTATCCAAATTCAGTCGCTGGCTGCCACTCACTAGTCCGTCTGCCAGCGTTCGTTAAACATCGTTTGAGACACTTTGGAACACACGCGTGTGTCAGTCAGTACTGACTGACCCTTGCGTTGGGTCATTCGCTTTCGAAATGGGCTGCAAAACTTCAAGTTAAGAAATCTGTGCGTGTGCCGAGTGTGCCGCGACGTTCAGTCCCGGCGGCGCGCACACGTGCCAGTGAGTGAGTGAGTGAGTCGCGAGTGAGTGTGTGTGTGTGTGTGTGTGTGTGTGTGTGTGTGTGTGTGTGTGTGTGTGTGTGTGTGTGTGTAGTGTGTGTGCCGGCCGTGTGTGTGTGTGTGTGTGTGTGGTGTGTGTGTGTGTGTGGAGGAGAGAGAGAGAGAGAGAGAGAGAGAGAGAGAGAGAGAGAGAGAGAGAGAGAGAGAGAGAGAGAGAGAGAGAGAGAGAGAGAGAGAGAGAGAGAGAGAGAGAGAGAGAGAGAGAGAGAGAGAGAGAGAGAGAACTCGAAAACTTGAAAACTTGAATACTCAAGGATATTAAACTTTTAGAGAGAGAGAGAGAGAGAGAGAGAGAGAGAGAGAGAGAGAGAGAGAGAGAGAGAGAGAGAGAGAGAGAGAGACGCGCGGCTGTGCACATTAAAGGGAGACAAATACAGTCGTGTTATTTGTTCTACCTAGCTGCTGTTATCGCGTCCCCTGCCATGATACTATTTCGCTGCTCACAGCACTGAGCTACTGCTGTAGTGTCTATGCTGACACCAGAGACACTACACTACTGTTGTAGTCAGTGTACACTACACTATTGCTGTCTCACACCAGAGACAGTTGTGTCTATGCTCACATCAGAGGCATTACACTACTGCTGTGGTGTTTATGGCTCACACCAGAGACACTACACTACTCAGCTGTAGTTTCTATGCTCACACCAGAGACACCACACTACTGCTGAAGTGTTTATGCTCACACCTGGCAGAGACACTACACTACTGCTGTAGTGTCTATGCTGACACAGAGACACTACACTACTGCTGTAGTGTATATGCTCACAGCCACAGACACTACACTACTGCTATATTGTTTATGCTCACAACAGGCAGACGCTACACTACTGATGTAGTGTATGTGCTAACACCAGAGACACTGGCTGTAGTGTCTATGCTCACAGCAGAGACATTTGCTGTAGTGTATCTACTCACATAAGAAACACTACAGTAGTGCTGTAGTGTGTATGCTCACACCAGAGACATTTGCTGTACCAACGCCTATGCTCACATCACAGACACTTGCTGTAATGTCTACGTTCACACCGGAGACACTTGCTGTAGTGTCTATGCTCACACCAGAGACATGTGCTGTACCAATCAGTGTCTACACTCACACCAGAGACATTTGCTGTAGTGTCTATGCTCACACCAGAGACAGTGTTTATGCTCACACCAGAGACATCTGCTGTACCAATCAATGTCTACACTCACACCAGAGACATTCGCTGTAGTGTCTATGCTCACACCAGAGACACTTGCTGTACCAGTCAGTGTCTACACTCACACAAGAGACATTTGCTGTAGTGTCTATGCTCACACCAGAGACAGTGTCTATGCTCACACCAGAGACAGTGTCTACGCTCACACCAGAGACGTTGCACGGTAGGCACAGCGCTGCACTGTCTGTGCCGTCAAGTAGCGGAAGCACTAAGAGAGGCCACGCCCCTCCGCTCCTTGCTCTTCTTTCTTCCTTCTTGCGCTCTCCTGCGTTGTTTCATACGGACAAGGAAAACTGATATCAGTGATGGCCCTACTGCCAAGTCACCACAAGTTAACACAGCACAAGGAAACAGATGCAATCACTATCGTCTAGGCAGTCATTATGAGGCCAGCAAACACCCCTCCCGCCCTCAAAAGTTGATCGTCTTTTTACGCCTCTAATGAGACAGTTATTTCTGCTGCCTTTGACCTCATCGACCTCTGCATCCTTGTCCGACCCGTCTTGAGCACACATCCTGACGCAAGAGCAAATGAATAGTCTCTCCGGACAAGATTTTGTACTGTAGAAATACTTTATTTTTTATTTTTTATTATCATCATTGTTAGTCTTTCTGCTTGTCAACTGGCCCCTGAGAGGCAGAAGCCAGTTTCATGCATGGTCTGTCCCTGATTTCTCCTTGTGCTTCTCATAGACATGCCATGCTTTGTGACTCAGTCGCTGCTGTCATAACTCATTCATGCCATGTTCTGTGACTCAGTCTCTGCGGCTAACTCGAGTCATGCCATGTTCTGTGACTCAATCGCTGCTGTCATAACTCATTCATGCCATGTTCTGTGACTCAGTCGCTATTGTCATACCTCATTCATGCCATGTTCTTTGACTCTTTGCCTTCATACCTCATTCATGCCATGTTCTTTGACTCTTTGCCTTCATACCTCATTCATGCCATGTTCTTTGACTCTTTGCCTTCATACCTCATTCATGCCATGTTCTTTGACTCTTTGCCTTCATACCTCATTCATGCCATGTTCTGTGACTCAGTCGCTATTGTCATACCTCATTCATGCCATGTTCTTTGACTCTTTGCCTTCATACCTCATTCATGCCATGTTCTGTGACGCAGTCGCTGCTGTCATACCTCATTCATGCCATGTTGCGTGACTAGTGGCTGTCATACCTCATTCAAGCCAAGTTGTGTGACTAGTGGCTGTCATACCTGGTCATGCCATGCTTTGTGACTCAGTCGCTGCTGTCATACCTCATTCATGCCATGTTCTATGACTCAGTCGCTGCTGTCATACCTCATTATGCCATGTTCTATGACTCACTGAGTCGCTGCCGTCATACCTCGTTCATGCCATGTTCTGTGACTCAGTCGCTGCTGTCATATTTCATTCATGCTATGTTCTGTGTCTCGTTGCTGTTATTCATGCCATGTTCTGTGACTTAGTCGCTGCTGTAATAACTCATTCATGCCATGTACTGTGACTCGTTTCTGTCATATCTCGTTCATGCCATGTTCTGTGACTCAGTCGCTGCTGTCATAACTCATTAATGCCATGTTCTTTGACTCTTTGCCTTCATACCTCATTCATACCATATTGCTCATGGGCAGCCGGGCACACACTAGCGTATCGGGCACCGGGCACCTAGAGATCGGCAGTCGTGTGATCTCATTTCAGCCTAATGTAAAGGATTCCAGAGTTGTTCTTGACTGGAGTCAGTCAGTCTTACCACGTCTGACCACGTCACTTCCGTCTGTCGTTCAGCTTACCTAGAACTCCGTAATGGGATCGGTTCTGTCCGTCCTTTTCTTACCGTAGCGGGATTGGGTCAGTCTGTCCTTTTCTCACCGTAGCGGGATCGGCCCTGTCCGTCCTTTAAATTTATTTTATTTTATATTAGCTGGATCGGTTCAGTCCGTCCTTTTCTTACAGTAGCTGGATCGGTTCAGTCCGTCCTTTTCTTACCGTAGCGGGATCGGTTCAGTCCGTCCGTTCCTTACAGTAGCGGGATCGGTTCAGTCCGTCCTTTTCTTACAGTAGCGGGATCGGTTCAGTCTGTCCGTTCCTTACAGTAGCGGGATCGGTTCAGTCCGTCCGTTCCTTACAGTAGCGGGATCGGTTCAGTCCGTCCTTTTCTTACAATAGCGGGATCGGTTCAGTCTGTCCGTCCTTTTCTTACAATAGCGGGATCGGTTCAGTCCGTCCTTTTCTTACCGTAGCGGGATCGGTTCAGTCCGTCCTTTTCTTACAATAGCGGGATCGGTTCAGCCTGTCCTTTTCTTACAATAGTGGGATCGGTTCAGTCTGTCCGGCTTTTCTTACCGTAGCGGGATCGGTTCAGTTAGTTACCCATCATTTGGTTACCCTAGTCTGTCCGTCCATTTCTAACCGCAGCGGGATCGGTTCTGTCCGTCCTTTTCTTACAGTAGCGGGATCGGTTCAGTCCGTCCTTTTCTTACAGTAGCGGGATCGGTTCAGTCCGTCCTTTTCTTACAGTAGCGGGATCGGTTTAGTCCGTCCTTTTCTTACAGTAGCGGGATCGGTTCAGCCTGTCCTTTTCTTACAATAGTGGGATCGGTTCAGTCTGTCCGGCTTTTCTTACCGTAGCGGGATCGGTTCAGTTAGTTACCCATCATTTGGTTACCCTAGTCTGTCCGTCCATTTCTAACCGCAGCGGGATCGGTTCTGTCCGTCCTTTTCTTACAGTAGCGGGATCGGTTCTGTCCGTCCTTTTCTTACAGTAGCGGGATCGGTTCTGTCCGTCCTTTTCTTACAGTAGCGGGATCGGTTCAGTCCGTCCTTTTCTTACAGTAGCGGGATCGGTTCAGTCCGTCCTTTTCTTACAGTAGCGGGATCGGTTCAGTCCGTCCTTTTCTTACAGTAGCGGGATCGGTTCAGTCCGTCCTTTTCTTACAGTAGCGGGATCGGTTCAGTCCGTCCTTTTCTTACAGTAGCGGGATCGGTTCAGTCCTTCCTTTTCTTACAGTAGCGGGATCGGTTTAGTCCGTCCTTTTCTTACAGTAGCGGGATCGGTTCAGTCCGTCCTTTTCTTACAGTAGCGGCAGCTGCTGAACTGACTCGTTCACGCTTTCGGATACGCCGTTCTCGGCTTGACTACTGCAGTTCCCTCAACCTGGCGGGCATTACCTCAGTCTGAACAGCCTCGGGTGGCCCGACTGCAGAAAGTACAGACCCATGCTTCTGCTGGTAAAAAAAAAAAAAAAAAAAAAAGGTCTTCCCGCGACGTAATGGCCATGTCAGTCACAGCCTGCTCCAAACTTGAAGCACTGGTTTACGACATCCTTCCAGGAGGAAGGTGCCGGAAAGCGATGCTCGGAGTGTGAGCCTGCTCTTCTCAGTGAAGAGGCTCCACTGGCTTCCTGTAACAGAACGCATTTTCCTTACTAACTAGCAACTCTTTCGTTCCCGCGGCAGTATATCGATGGCACTCTACCGCCTTACTGTCTGTCACCGTAATCATCCTCCGCTGAGAACTCCGCTCCGTTCTTCCCGCTCTACTGAATAAACTCAAATCGTTCCGACTGTTCCACGTCAGTGTCAAACCGACCTGACTCGGAGTGCTGGTGGAACGGTCCAATACCAGGCTCCAGTTGTCTGGCCGGGAATTCACTGCCGCTGTCATCTTTAAGCTCAAGTTAAAACCCACCTCTTCCGCACGGTACCGCCTTTCCCATAATATCTGCTATTAATGAATCATATATTTTGTCAAGTTAAAACATTCTTCGATCCACCGCCTTTCCCATCAGTAATACTACCTATTAATACTGTGTCAAGTTAAAACACACCTTTTCCGTACCGTCTTCCCCATGATATCTACCTATTAACATTGTGTCAAGTCAAAACACACCTTTTCCGTACCGCCTTCCCCATGATATCTACCTATTAACATTGTGTCAAGTTAAAACACACCTTTTCCGTACCGCCTTCCCCATGATATCTACCTATTAACATTGTGTCAAGTTAAAACACACCTTTTCCGTACCGCCTTCCCCATGATATCTACCTATTAACATTGTGTCAAGTTAAAACACACCTTTTCCGTACCGCCTTCCCCATGATATCTACCTATTAACATTGTGTCAAGTTAAAACACACCTTTTCCGTACCGCCTTCCCCATGATATCTACCTATTAACATTGTGTCAAGTTAAAACACACCTTTTCCGTACCGCCTTCCCCACTAATATCTACCTATCAACATTGTGTCAAGTTAAAACACACCTTTTCCGTACCGTCTTCCCCATGATATCTACCTATTAACATTGTGTCAAGTTAAAACACACCTTTTCCGTACCGCCTTCCCCATGATATCTACCTATTAACATTGTGTCAAGTTAAAACACACCTTTTCCTTACCGCCTTCCCCACTAATATCTATCTATTAATACCAGTGAGTCAAGTTAAAACACATCTCTTCCGTCAGTGTCACCGCCTTCCCCATATCTACCTATTCATACTGTGTCAAGTTAAAACACATCTCTTCCGTACCGCCTTCCCCATATCTACCCGCCTGTTAATATTGTGTCAAGTTAAAACACATCTCTTCCGTCAGTGTACCGCCTTCCCCATATCTACCTATTCATACTGTGTCAAGTTAAAACACATCTCTTCCGTCAGTGTCACCGCCTTCCCCATATCTACCTATTCATACTGTGTCAAGTTAAAACACATCTCTTCCGTCAGTGTACCGCCTTCCCCATATCTACCTATTCATACCGTGTCAAGTTAAAACACATCTCTTCCGTACCGCCTTCCCCATAATATCTACCTATTAACACTGTAAGTGTCAAGTTAAAACACACCTCTTCCTTGCCGCCTTTCCGGCCATAATATCTACCTATCATAGTCTGTCAGTCGATCTGTTCTCCTTTGAGGAACGCCGATTGTACGTCAGTGTAAACAAAGAACTACTCAGTGAATGATACACATGAGTGATAGGCCGACAGCTGAATTAGTTTTTATTTACTTATTCGTCTAAACGGATGTTTAATCAAGTTGTTGTTCAGTGTATCAATGTACGCAGAGTACTTGTCAGTACTGTATTGATCGAGTTCAGTCTTGAAACCGTTTCAGTCTTTGTATCAATGAGCCTGTAGTGATATCCTGCAGTACAGCGCTGTGAATCTGAGCTAGTCTTTTTTTTCTTTTTTCTTTTTCTTTCTTTCACGGGGGTGTATAGCACTATGTCTAAATTATTATCGAGTTATTATTCAGCCGTATTACGGCTTTGCCGGCGTGCTGCAAGCGTGTACTTGCTGCAGCGACAATATCAAGTTGCGGCAGTTGCAGCTCCCAAATTGTGGCAGCAGCAGCCGATGATAATACTCAAAGTAATACCAACTCCAAGCATTGTTTTCCGTCACCGGACTTGGAAGGATGTCCGGCTAAACGAGGCTAGCTAACGACCAACCCCAAGCCTCGCCGCTTTCCGTCACCGGGCTTGGAAGGATGTCCGGCTAAACCAGGCTAACACCCACACTCCGAGCACCGTTTTCCGGCACATTGGAGTTTGGCTAACACCAGCTCCAAGCCTCGCTTTCCGTCACTGACCGGACTCGGACATGGAAGGATGTCCTAAACTGACCGGCAGTGCCGCTTGTACAGAGTTTGCCGGCAACCAATTTTTTTCCCCTACGGAGTCTTTGTTACAACTAACACTGACAAATCCCCTCCCGGCCCGGCCACCCTTGTATCTAACACGAATCCCCCCCCCCCCCCCCCCTCCGTCTCCTTAGCCCCCCTTGCCCAACCACCCTCCCTGCCTCCCCACCCCACCAACATCGAGTCCGTAAATCCGCCAGGGGCCAGCGGTCACATCGATTGATGAGTGGATCCGGAGACTGCCACACACCACGCTATTTTAATGCTAGCATTGTAGCACAAGCGCAGGCGCGCCATAAGTCTAGAGCTGTGTGTATGTCTTTACACCGGCTTGCCAGTGCCTTACCACTCCAGTCGTGACCGACCGACTTGCCACACCGTTGCTCTTTCCATTATTTTTTGCCTATCAGAATGATCAGTTCATGTCTCCCCGAGGCTGCCACAAAAGCTTTCGCTTGCGACAGGTGCCGGCGCAGCAATTAGTTGTAAGCCAGATTTTGTGTCGTAGGTTACGCGGACTGGCCGTTTGTCCATTACCTTGGTGTTATCGATCGCACAGTCGCACGCGTGCCATTGTTTTCTTTCGGCTTTGGGCAGGCGGGGGCAATGGGGTATTTTCGTTCAACGGGCTAGGCCCTCGCTACTGAGTTGTGGACTACTTCCTTCTTGGTGAGTGGTAAAGAGAAATGTTACTGATCACTGATCACAGAACTTTCGGCGTTTCGGCGACGACGTTAAAAACAAAATAACAAAAACAAAAACATGCAACCAACAACAACAACAACAACAACAACACACACACACACACACACACACACACACACACACACACACACACACACACATTAGTTGCTTTTGCATTGTGTGCTTTACGCTTTGGTCATCATAGGTTAATACAATAATAGCCACTGAATCTTTAAATGACCATTATAATGTAAAAGTGAAATGAATGCAAACAATTAATTTAATAAATACCATTTAAAACTGAAATAGCAGATGGGATAAAAGCTTTCTTCACTCAAATCTGAAACAGAACAAAGCCCAGAGTGATCATGCAGAATCAATACACAAGGGAGTTAATTAGTATTCCAGAGATGTCATAAAAGCAATGTGTGTGTGTGTGTGTGTGTGTGTGTGTGTGTGTGTGTGTGTGTGTGTGTGTGTGTGTGTGTGTGTGTGTGTGTTCTGATTCTCCTGAACAAAATCAGTTGATGCATTGTTGCATTGGTGACAAACTTGAGGATGTACCTCTGGTTGAGTTTATGTACCTTGTATAATTTACATGCATGCCAGGTGAGAGTTAGCACTAATAGGCCACTCAGGTCTTTGCTGTTGTGCTTGTATGATGTCTTTGGAGGCTAATTAACTCCCTTGTGTGTTGAATTATTTCACACATTTTTCCTTTTCTTGTATCAATGTCAGAGAAACAACAACAACAACAACAACAACAACAACAACAATTAAACAACAACAACAACACTCATCTAGTGTTTATCACAAGTCATGTGCTGTGAATCTGTTTGCTGTGACCAAAGAAGCTACAGTGTTGAATAGTGTCTGTGACTGATAAGAGACATGTTAGATTTTCCACTGACAATGTAATTCGTAAGAGCCAGCAATCATTATGTATGACTCTAAAACTTTGAGATACCTGCCATTTTTGGTTGATTTTGTAGTGACTGGTTACTGAAGTCAATAAGCAAAAGACCCCCCCCCCCCCCCAACTGAAATGACAACAACAACACAAACAACAACAACAAAATCCACCAAAACAAAACAACAACAAACAAACAAACAAACAAAAACAAACAAACCAAAAACATTTACGTCTATGATTCAGCAGTGTACCAATTTCAGCTGCACGTGTTCTGTTAACAAAATGCCGAGTGTCATACAGTGCAAATGTTATTTATAGTCTACCGACTTGCTTAAAAAATAAAATAAAATAAAAAAGAAGAGGAAAATCTTCCTATTCAGCGGAACATTAAACAGCGTACAGATTCACGGTTTTTGGTGGTACCCTCATTACCCCCGCCATTGGCAGACGTCGTCTGCTACATAACCTCTACACACAGAGGATTCATTCGACCCAGAATTTTTCTTCTTCTTCACCATACTGTGGGAATCTCAGCACTTCAGGCAAAATTCCACAGCAGTGTTCTTGGGGAATCGGCTACTGCTTTTCATGCAGCAGGAGCACTTCAGGTGAAGGCTTAAAAGACGCGACACTGAAAAATCGAAAGGTTTTACGAGAGGGAAGATGGATGTTGAGAATGCAGTCAAGTACACATCGTGCAGTAGTAACCTCTAACCTTTGGCGGTTTCACATGGTTCAGACGACGCACACACAATATGGCGGCGGCCAGCGCTCGCCTCGTTTCAAGTCAGGGAATGTCGCTGTTTAGCAACGTAACAAGCGCCGAGGATTCATCTGACAGTGATGGAGAGACAGAACCGGCCAAAAACTTTTTCAGGAGAATTTCAACCAACAAAGAAATAAAAACTTCGGTAAGTAATATAACGAGATTTTGTTCATGAATACAGTCTGGCACCTGATTTGTTTTGAGACTGTTCTAGTTTCGGCATGGCTTCCTTGCAGTTTCAAAAGTGGTGGATGCTTGGAAGATACGTGAATTTTGGCGCCAGTATTTAAATATATATTATAAGAACAACATAGTAAAATGATTTTAAATGGGTTTGTAATGTAAACATTGAACGTGTATTTTGTGTAATTAAAATTAAAATTAAAGAGACTGACTTTTTACCTACCTTTAATTTTTTTTACACTGTCACTGGGTTGTCTGTGTATGACTCATTGACTGATTAGTGCTAAGATTGTGTGTAAGAAAGTCAGTGATAGCACTTGATTCTGACTGAAGGTGAGAGGTAAACCTTTACTACAGGACTAGTACAGGTAAACCCACTGACATATAGCTACTTGACAAGTCTCATTAAGTATAATAATAATGATGACTGAGTCATTTAGCTTTAAATTAAACAGTAAATGAGCAAAACACTAGCAAAGCAACATGCTCTGTGACCATGCTGATGATGTTGTTAGTTTTTAAGTTTATGTTGCATGCTCTGCAAGACCATGGATTGAAGTGATTTGAAGTTGAACTAGTTGAAGATGATAAAGTTTTATTTTATATCAATTAAAAAAATGAAAGAACAACAACAACTAATAGTAATACTACTAGTACTACTAAAAATAATAATAGTGGGGTCTTACCATAACCATGGCCTTTCTCAAACGAGCCCTAGACATTTCAAGATACTCATTTGATAAAAACAGTTATAGTAAATAGTAATTTATTATTTTTAAAAAATAATTTTTATTTTTTGCTTTATAATACATTAATAGTAATACACACGCACACACATGCGCTATATTATAAATTATATAATGTGCAGCTTATCACACAGGAGTTTTATTAGGATACTTAAAATTTACTAATTAATACTGTAATACTAATTATACATTTATAGTAACATCAACAAATGCATGTTTAAAAAAAACTTTTATTAAGGATTAATTAGTAAACTACTGTATTAAACACATGATGACATGTATATTATATACATGTATATAAATTTATTATATATATTATAATTTTATGTATGGACTTTAAATAAAATGGCATAGATGTGCAGCATGAAATTTGTCTGGTAGTGGTACATAGTCTTAATTAATGTAACCAATGAACCCAAGTACTGAAGTAGATTGTTGTAAAACTAAAAGTACTGTAAAAAGGATAATACTGTTACTAACATTACTTTTATTTTATTTTATTACTATTATATATATAGTATATTAGACTTGAAACGTTGATTTGCAGAGAACTTTACATTTACAATCAGCAGTTTATAGTCTCACCTGAGGACTGTTTGTAGAGTCTGCACACAGAATTGGACTCCAGAGAAATTCCAGGGCATCTAACTGTGTGACCATACTCATTCATGCTTTTAATTTAAATGTTTTGGCTTTTGAGAACCAGCTTGTGCTCCAGCTCTTTGATGCTGATACTCCTCCAGTTTTTATCTTGCGTTGGTGATCATATTATCAGTTAGGGGCTGGAGGGCTCTTTGAATTGGAACTGTATAATCAGTTGCAGTCTTGAAGATGAGGAATTTCACATTGGTTTATTTATTCCACTTTAAATTTGTACTATATTTTTGTGTACAAGTTATAGTTAATATTACAGTATTACTATTAGGAATTTACGCAATATGAAGATCCAAGAACCAATTGCAAGAGAAGGTCCTAGTGTTCAGTAGAGTCGGGCAGCCTTAGTCATTAGTGGTTCCAGCAGAATTACTGAGCTTGCACTGGTTGCAGGCAGCCGGTCTGTTGAGACTTTGGTCACAGGCTGCTCCCATCAGACAGTAATTGGGTGGAAGTGGGGTGGTCAGTGCCAAAGCAATTTGCAACTTGATAATAAATTTTCTGCTCTGACCTCTTCTGGTTGGGGCAGGCCCTAGTTGCAAAGTGCAGTCACACCTCTCTGTAAGTGTAAGTGAAGATCTTGATGATTTCTTTTCTAGTGCTCTGACCTCTTCTGGTTGGGGCTGGCTGTAGTTTTTCCTGGTGCAGTCACATCTCGCTGTAAAGGCTTGTGTAAGTGTTTATAAATTTGTGTAATGCAGACCTTGTTCTGGTTCGGGCTGGCTGTCCCTATTCAGTGCAGTCACACCTCTCTGTAAAGTCTAGTGTAAATATAATGCAGACCTTGCTCTGGTTGGAGCTGGCTGTATTTGCCTGGTGCTGTGGCACCTCTCTGTAAAGTCTAGTGTAAGTGTAATGTAGACCTTGTTCTGGTTGGGGCTGGCTGTCCTTACTCAGTGCAGTCACACCTCTTTGTAAAGTCTAGTGTAAGTGTAATGCAGACCTTGTTCTGGTTGGGTCTGGCTGTCCTTACTCAGTGCAGTCACACCTCTCTGTAAAGTCTAGTGTAAGTGTAATGCAGACCTTGTTCTGGTTGGGGCTGACTGTCCTTACTCAGTGCAGTCACACCTCTCTGTAAAGTCTAGTGTAAGTGTTTGTAAGTATAATGCAGACCTTGCTCTGGTTGGAGCTGGCTGTATTTGCCTTGTGCTGTGACACCTCTCTGTAAAGTTTAGTGTAAGTATAATGCAGGCCTTGTTCTGGTTGGGGCTGTCATTACTTGGTGCAGTCACACCTCTTTGTAAAGTCCAGTGTAAGTGTAATGCAGACCTTGTTCTGGTTGGGTCTGGCTGTCATTACTTGGTGCAGTCACACCTCTCTGTAAAGTCCAGTGTAAGTGTAATGCAGACTTGGTTGGGGCTGGCAGTAGTTGCCCGGTGCCGTCACACCTCTCTGTATAATATATATGTTTGTAACATAAGTGTAATGAAAACCTTGATGATAACCCTTCTGCTCTGACTCCTACTGCTTAGGGCTTGCCAGTCAACTCACATCTCCCCCTGATGCACATTGGTAATTAATACATCTTTCCTGCTGACCCCTTAGGGTTTGGACTGTCTCTTGAACTGGCTGCCCACTGTGGCAGTACATCCCTCCTGCTCCAAACTGTGTGTTGAACTGGCTGCCCACTGCAGTCACACCTCAACATAATCTAATGCAGGCATTGATGATACCGGATTCTGCTTTGGCCTTTGCTGGTAGAACCATTTTGCTGTCAGTTCATTCTTCAAGGGACAAAAGGTAGGGTATTACTGTGAGTAAAATCAGTGTATTATGCCTGCAGCGATCCATTCATGAAGATCAGCTGATCATTTAGTCTCTTGCCATGAAATGATGAGCAACAAAAAGTATATATAAATATAATATAGATATATATACAGCAACATCTTACCTGTGAGTGGAAGGAGGCCGGTGATGTCCTCACCTACTCACCTGTTCTCACAGCTTGCATAGTTACAGCTGAGCATCCTATAAATAATACAATTGTGATAACTGTCTTCAACTGTACACACCCTCACACAAAAGCAGTAAAATTATTCATCAGTGATCACTATTACAGTTCATAACATACTAATTCATCTTTCTTTATAAAAATTTTTTTGTGACACTGACAGTTTAATCAGGGTGATTTAAAAATAATAATCTGATGATGTATAATAATCAGTCACTCATTGAGTCATTCAGAACTTACATCAGTCTTACAGTTACATTTCTTTATCTAATCGATCCAAACACGAAAAGGTTCAAAAGAACACTTATTTATTATGACATGGACACACAATATGCAAATTTTCAGGGAAAACCCTTCATCAAGCCACCAAACCACACTTAAACAACAGTTAAACCAACGATGAAAAATTAGAAAGATTTTGTTTTTTGTTCACTTGTAGGAAGATTGTAGGCATGAGAATGACGTGTAATACTA
>OY757554.1:5952865-6015365 GCA_963584105.1 Alviniconcha strummeri
TGATTTGTTGGTTAAGACCCCCTCTTAAAAACACATTCGTTTATTTTTATTGTCTAAGAACCAGAAACAGCAAAATTATGTTCCCGTCAAACGTGCATTTGCTGGGCAAAAGATATAAGATGTAATAGGTCATGTACGGACACTGGTCGGTGTTTTTCAGCCAACCTGCCGCAGACAACAGCGGTGCAGGACATGTCAAACACTGGACCCCGGTTTTAGTAAGTGTCCTTCGCTATACTTTCTGAACAAAACTCTACAACCCGCTGTTTTGCTTATCTTGTTTTTAAAATTAGTGTTTCATATCTACTTCCGTCAATAGTTGAACCGATTTAAATGCAGGCAACTTCTGTTCATATGGGTCTGCATAACATTATATATACATATAAAAATTCAGCGGCCAAATCAATTCCCCCCCCCCCACCCCCCCAACCCACACCGCCCACCAATCGGTTCAGACAAGGAGTTTCAAATTGCTGCTACACCTCCATGGATGTGACGTCTCCTTTTGGCCGTTAGAGCCCGCGACCTTTTGACCTACCTGACATTGGGCCCGCGGTGACTTTCCCATTCGACCGAGACGAGGGTTGTGGGGAACAAAAAGCGCTACTATTCGTCCCGGGGACGCAGCCATCACGCTTTTCTTGTCAGTGTGCGTTATCTTTCCACGTGAAGTAGGTCGGAAAAGTACGTCCTCTGTCTTAAAGCCTTTGGCGACCGACACTGTGCGGCAGAGCTCTGTCACTGGCCGGGAGCTGCCACAAGTATTATTTTTGTCGCGACAAAATTATCAGTGTTTGTCGCGACAAAATATTTTTGTCCCGACACAAGTTTTGTCGTGACAAGAATATTTTTGTCGTGACAAACACATGTTTAATTTTGTCGCGACAAAAAATGATACTTGTGGCAGCCTCCGCCAACGACAGAGCTCAGGAGCTGTGTGAAAGTCGAGGTAGCTGTCCTGGGCTCCCGTCCCTAATAAGCCTACGGTTTCTGTGGATGTTAAAGGACAAGTCCAAGGTTTGGGGTGATTTTTGACATGATTTCCGTTAAAGTTCGCTGAGAACAATGATGTAGCTGAAATTGTGATCTGAGGGTTATAAATGCACGAAAACAGGCATCTTCTGTCGTGACTCATTTGTTAATCATTTCAATGGTCATTTTGCATACTTAAAAACCTTGGACTTTTCCTTTAAGCAACACTTCAACCAACTTCACTGTGCGCACTTGCAATGTTGCATTAAATTTATAGCAAAGATGGCACAGCTTCACACTTTGTTTTAGCTATATCTTTGATTATAGTGCATGTACGCTGAAGAATAAAGCCAAGTCTTAGAAAGGGCATTGCGGTGTTTTACAGCGCAGAAAGCAAATATCGCAAGTATTTTCGACTACATCCACACGAGGAGTTTTATCTTCAAAGATAACTGGATAGACCACTTATTTTTAACACCAAGTCAACCGCGATGTCTATACCAGGGCGAACCAAGACACTCGGAGAGAGAGAGAGAGAGAGAGAGAGAGAGAGAGAGAGAGAGAGAGAGAGAGAGAGAGAGAGAGAGAGAGAGAGAGAGAGAGAGAGAGAGAGAGAGAGAGATGTACACGTGTAGAACATTAATCAGAGCTTGTTCTGGGAGTGTTGTTGTAGACTTATTGCACGTACTACTAGAAACCTAGCTTGTTGCCAAGCCCATTGCTGCCACATGCTAATCTAGTGATGTCGCTTTCCGCACCTTCACACTGCCAGTCCACACACGCACCTCACGCTCCTTCATACTGCCGGTCCACACACGCACCTCACGCTCCTTCATACTGCCGGTCCACACACGCACCTCCACACTGCCAGCCCACACACGCACCTCACGCTCCTTCACACTGCCAGCCCACACACGCACATCACGCTCCTTCATACTGCCGGTCCACACACGCACATCACGCTCCTTCATACTGCCGGTCCACACACGCACCTTCACACTGCCAGTCCACAGACGCACCTCACGCTCCTTCATACTGCCAGCCCACACACGCACCTCACGCTCCTTCACACTGCCAGCCCACACACGCACATCACGCTCCTTCATACTGCCGGTCCACACACGCACCTTCACACTGCCAGTCCACAGACGCACCTCACACTCCTTCATACTGCCAGTCCACACACACATACTCCAATGTCTGCATTCCACAGACGCCCGAATAGTCCGCATCGTGTTTTACAGTATGAGAGTAATTAGGCTAAGCTCTAAGCAATATGCCCGAGAGAAAGAATGGTGCTTTGAATGTTGGCTACAGCACGTGATACGGCATCGTAACGATTTTTCATGCGAAGAGCAGAGCGACTGATTTCGTGGCAAAAGTCCGTGCAAGCTTCAGATGGGTACAAAGGCACGGGCTTAATCCCAGACTGAGAAAAGACCGTTTCATGAACACCTCCAAGAGACCAGTCAGTCACACTGGTACCGTGAACTCTTTAGTTTCACTTTTCCTTGCCACTGATGTTTACGTGTAGCTTTGTTTCACGTGCATGAAACTTTGGACTATCTCATATATGTGTGCGTGTAACTTCAGCCTTGAATTTGAAACAGTTCCGCTTTTCCGGCAGTCGGCACTGTCGTTTTGCCATTACGCCTACAGTATTAACTTTGCAGACCTGATTTTACAACAACAAAACACAGAAAACAATGCTAGACCAGCGCTACCTGAAACTGCTAACTACTGCTTCCAATGTTCACTAGTCTTCCTATGGATGGATTCCAGTTTTGATGAAGTGTGCATTTTCTTCCTTGGGCGAGGAGAGTGGCTATGAAACTTGCTGACTACTGACGGGTATTTCTTTTTCACCCTTAGAAGCCGTGTTTAGTAGAACTTTAATTATTTTTTTACCGTTTCAACCTCGTGTAGCCTAAACGTTTGAATATGCGTTAAATAGCAAGTAACGATCTATCCTAACTAAACTTCAGGGTCGTCCACCTCGGATTGACATCACATCGGCCTGCTTCACAAATTCGAGAAACTCAAGTTTGTTCCAAGTGAGAAAGTTCAGGTTTGTTCCACAATGTGAGAGACTTCAGGTTTGTTCCACAATGTGAGAGACTTCAGGTTTGTTCCACAATGTGAGAGACTTCAGGTTTGTTCCACAAAGTGAGAAACTTCAGATTTGTTCCAAGATGTGAGAGACTTCAGGTTTTCTCCACAACGTGAGAAACTTTAGGTTGTTCCACAATGTGAGAGACTTCAGGTTTGTTCCAGATTGTGAGAAACTTCATGTTTGTTCCACAATGTGAGCAATTTAAAGTTCGTTCCACAATGTGAGAGACTTCAGGTTTGTTCCATAAAGTACTTCCATCCTTCCAGTACCCATCTCAAGTCCTGTTTTGCTAAATGCATGTGTCGGAATGAGACAGCAAGAGCGAGACAGCGTACGTGCATAACAATTCAGAATGACTAGTAAACATGGAGATGTTTCTAGGTACAACAAACTTTTATTGAGAAAATGAAATGTAATGCCAAATTCTATATCCGATTAGACACAGGGCGGGCACATTTGCTGACAAATGGCTAACAACACTGTACAAAAACGTCTGAGGTTTAACAGTCACTCACACAATCCATCATTACAATAGATTTTCAGCATGCAATCGTGACAAATAACAAGCATGATTCCTTATGGTTTCACCTTTCTTCCTCATTCCTTCCCTCAGTCAAATTACCTGCTAAAAACTGCACAACTCTAAAACACAGATACAGGTAAAACAAAAAAATGTCTGCCTTTCAGTTTCACAATTGACACATGATGAAAGGAGGGAGGCCCAATCCAATACTGACACTACAGTGTAGAATGCTGGAGAGCACAATACTACCACAGACATTCTGACAGTGTTAAAGGGGACTCCAAGTGAAGAAGTACCATGCCCTGTCAATAGGAATGAAATTTTAAAAATGCAAATAGATTCACAGCATTTTCTTATATATATTTTTATAGTTGATTTATGATCTGATACCGTATGCTAAAAAAAAAGGATCTCTGACTGTGTTTGAAAGTCATGACAACATGTTCCTAGAGTGCTGCCATTTTGTGTTTGGCAGTCCGTGTTATTATGAACAAGGCAAGCATGTGGGGCACAACTACTAGAAATGTGCATTACATCATGAGCAACTGTTCTCTATTCTCAAATAAAAAAAATAAAAAGCTGCATAATTATTGACTGAACCATTAGGCCATACAATGCCTGCAAAAAAGTACATTTTCTCTGTTTCCAGGTTGACTTGTTTGTTCACTCGAGGTCCCCTTTAAACAGCAATAAAACACAGTAAAATCAACTTTCTAGTTAATAAAAAGTGCATAGGTTGCCTTAACTACTCTATTTGACAGTTTTGTTCTGTCAACAACACTAGAAATGTACACATTATTTTATCTGAATCAAAGCAAGTGAAATACAACACGAAAAAGAATTTAAGATGAATGAGCCTATTTCTTCTTCCATTCATTTTCCAATTTTTTAAGCACTGGGTAAAACAATGAATTGAGAAGAAATGTTCAATTAACTGGAATTGAAAACAGGAAAATACCCTTTTCATTATCATAGTCATGGTCGCTGAAACTAGTGTGATAGTAAGTGGACTTTAACAGCCTGTCAGCCTGACAGGGTCAACTCAGGATCACCAAACTCTGTCCTAAGCAAACATATATATCAAAACTGTTTTCATGTATGTAAAGCTTTTCTCTTTGACAGTCAAATCCATGAAATCAATCCCTAAACAAATATGAAACAAAATATACATATACAAACATAAATCCTCAAAGAGTCAGTCCCTTCAATACTGCCCTTGTTAAAAAAGCATATAGGCTAGGAGGACGTGATATCATTGATCATTACATCTAGTTTATCAATATCAGATACAAGTAGTAAAAAATTATTTAAAAAAAGAAAATGGACAAAAATGGAAACACAGAAATGCATAATGGCAAATACCAGTGCCATACGCCAGCAAGCCGCACATACCACCTACCATCTCCTAGCCACTCAACAAGAGCCATACAAAAAGCCTACTGAATCTGTTTATTTCATATCTTAATGAAAAATGGTGGAGAATTTTCTGCAGAAAAAGTCCTGAGAATGGACCATTAGAAAAAAAACGACAAGACAGGAAGAGCAGGACTAGACAGAAAAATGAGAGCGGAGACAGTAAAAGGGAATCACATGAAAGCCCTGCGAGTCCAGACAGGAAGGTTCCAAGACACCCCAGCTTTCCTCTGCAGGCTCAGAGGTTATCATTATGCAGTTTCAATGATTTCAACAGTAATCAAGAAATGCCAAGCATTCAGGAAGGAACCTGTTGTTTTTCACACCCAGTCAACCAGGATGGCTATATCAGGGTGAAACAAAACATTAACCCAAGATATCAGTTATTTCAATTAAAAACAGTTATGGACAGCATTATGTTTGTACCCATAATTATACACATAACAACCAAACACTGAACTAAAAATAAAGAACTTTGGATTTGAACTTTGTTTGATAAACAAGAAAATGCAATTTACAGCTGACTTTCTGGCACCCATGTTGGCAAAAAACCATTGCAAATGCTGTGAAAAGGTAAAAGGCTGAACTTAATCTCTGGGCAATAGGAGCTTTTGTATGGCCATTATTATGTATCTGTTTGCAGAGGAAAGGTACACATTTTGAAGACCTGATTACAAAAATACACATGGGAAAGGCCTCGATATGTTATTTCAAAGTGACTAACAGTAACCATGTTTACTCTCCTGCAATTCTAAAAATTGTTCCGGGTCACCAAATCTGATCTGATGGTAGTTCATGTGTTCAACACAGTCTGAACATCACTAGATAGGAGCCTACACCCCAAAATGATGCAAAGTCAATACTGCTAAAACAGTTTGAATGCTTACTAAATACTACCACAATATTTTTTTGGACAATGACGACATGTAAAGCCCCTCAAAAAACACAACGTTTACAGTTTGGTCATAGCCAGCTATCTGGCATCATCAACTCAAATGATTACATGCACACATTTTTTCACATGTCAGGAGACAGGAAATGAGTAGGTGGGAATGTTGACTTGGGGTATGTGCCAGCATTAAATGATTGTAAACTGATAGTGATACTGCTAAACTTTTACTCATCTTTCAAACTGAAAACTGTGTGTACATCAGATGCAAGTGACATATTCTGTGTAAAAAGAAAACACATGAATCACAAATCGCTATAAGCAGCATTCGATTCATTATCAACATTAAACGATCGTAAACTTTGAAGAGATGAAAAACTTGAAATGATGGCAGTAAGTCTTTAATGATGACAGATGATGAAACGTGTATTTTTAAAAAAGCAAGGAAATTTGTGACGGAAAAATACAACCAAATCCCCTCTGAATTTGCTTTTGTTTATGCTTCTTTAATCTGTTTTATAACAGCCTACACACAGGCATAACACGAGATTCTTTGAGTCCTTTAATACTTTATATTTCTAAATGTCAACTGATTGTGCAATTGTTATGCAAGTCTTTCAGACTAATGAAATCAATGGCACATCAGTTCTGAATTGCACAAATTTCATTCTACCTTAGAATGTGTAATGCACTTATATAATTTCACTCAACTGGCACTGTTCCACTCTTCCCAATGAAGAGACAGATTGGCTGCTTGAATGTTTGAAGAACAAGCAAACTCTGCATACTTTAATTCCACACAAATCTAAACCTGTGTCAGCCAAAAGCTATGAAACAGCAAACCCGACCATCATCTGTTAAGCAGTTAAAAAGTGCGATGGATGATACAAAGTAATAAAAAAACAGAACAGTCAGCTATGACAAAGAAGAGTAACTTTTGGTAAACCACTCTGCATCCAGTAACCCTGGTGGCTACAGGAAGTGATTGCCAGTGTGAGTGGTTGGGCTGGGACAGTGTGTGGTTAGGTAGCTGGTGGAAATAATTCAATATTATGGGGTTTTGCAAGACAGATCGTGGGTAAAGCCTCGGTCTATTGCCTTGGTCATATCAGGCAAAAAGGATCTTGCAAGGACACAAAGAGACTGCAAGAACAAACAAAACAATCCACCAGGTCATTGTAAGTGTGACCATGTTACATGAGATGCATGCATGTGAGGGGTTTTCTGCTTAACAACTTCACATACG
Organism: Alviniconcha strummeri; assembly: GCA_963584105.1. Classification (NCBI taxonomy): domain Eukaryota; kingdom Metazoa; phylum Mollusca; class Gastropoda; family Provannidae; genus Alviniconcha; species Alviniconcha strummeri. Next base: position 5,960,022 of record OY757554.1, read on the forward strand.
CTGGTGTTTTCTGTCCACTCAAAGCTTCACTCATTCCTCATTTAACAAGGTCCAGGATCAAAGAAGAAATTCAAGGATCCACCAAGAGCTCAAAATGGATACCACCTTCCTTCTCCTGGCGATCGTAATGAATGTTGGGGGCCAACGCACGACATTCAATCATGAGGGCAATATTTTTTGGAGGGTTCATAAACTTGACAAAGACCATGGGCGTCAGGTAGTTATCCTGGTTCCTGAAGGGGTAGAAGTAGTGGCGGAAGCCCTGCTCTGGATAGTACCGGATTTCTCCCACATTGTCTTTATCAGCAGCATTCTGAAACAAGAATACAAAAGGGGAAAATGTTAAAACAACAAAATGAAATACCTGGTCAACCATACAGCTCAGACTCTGATTGAATGCAAATACTGAGTGATTGACTGATTAAAGTTTATTTCTCCATGATGAAGATGCTGGTACAAAGGCTGACTCACATTATATCTGCAACTGCTGCAGTACTTCTAATAGTTTTTGCTGTCAAGCAATACTGAAAAGTCTGAGCAACAATACTGGCAGTATTGTTTATTGTCTAGTCTACTATGCTGGGCTCAGATTCGTATCTCAACAGGAACGCTTGTTCCCTCACTGGTTTGGCACTTTCTCCACCAGATCATTTCTGTTTCATTTTGTTTTCAGTGAAAATAATCTAAAAACAATTTCAACATGGCTTCCATAAAAATGGTGAATGCTTGTACTTTGCAGTGGAAATACAAGCCTCGCTTCAGTTGCCTGAGAATTCAGTGCTGAGACTACACAAAGTGCAATACAGAAACTGATGATACGGCAGCGAGAGGTCACAAGACTTACACATGTGCCACTGAAAACCCAGAACTGGGCCTATTCCAGACTGGAAAACAAAATGAATCACAAAACACGTCTAGAAATATTTATGATCCTTTTTTTATTTTTATTTTATTCGTATGCTGAAAATGTTGGTGTACAAAATACGCCCAAATCATAGTAGTAAACAGGTCTGTTGTCACATCACACTGTCAGTCTTCAGTCCTGATTAACTCTCATGCAAAAGCTGACTGATTAAATTACCAAATGCTTCACTGCTGTTTGAATCACATGCCACTATCTTGTAAAAAAAAAGTGTGGGCATTCTGGAACCGGAAGTGAATTAAATCTTTTCTCCTGGGTTGAAGAACTCTCACTTCCTGTGATCTCATATGTAAATTTAGTACTGCTGCTGCTCAGTTTCAAGGGGTTCAGGATGGATGTTTGCATGCAGAACAGTGCAGCACAGGACACTTAGAGTTGTTTGAAGTGAACCAGGTAAATCATCAAAATTTACTGAAATAAAAATTTAGTTTTTAACTGCCACAACTGCTTGATGCTACTGTGACCTTGAAACAGGGTCAGTCACTGAAAGTGGTGTGAACACCTGAAGCTCAGCGAGTACTACAGTCACATGAACTTCTTGTTGTTGTTCAACGCTTTTATTATTTATATAGCGATATTCTCTGCTCTCAAGCAGACTCACGGTGCTTGCATGTGATTTTACATGAGTGACAAGCTTTTTGACAGTGCGTTTTTGAATATCCACTGAAGTGGTGTACTTACAGCGCCGACATGACTGGTGCCACATGAAACTGCTGCCGTCTTCATGCAAAGCCACATATGTAATGTGCATGCATGTTTAGCCACCTGCACTTCTGGCAGATTGACTGGGATCTTTTACGCGCTACAGCGGTAACACAGGGGTGGAACAGATACCAAAATAAGAGTCAGCACAGAAAGTTGACAGTGGAGAAGAAACTTCTCTTGCTGTTCCCGCTGGGACTCGAACCCGAAACCTTTCAGTCACGAGTTTTGCGCTCTAACCACTGAGCTATCCCCACTCTGACATTTGTAATTCATAACAATCATAGTCTCCTTGAAAATTTTAACACTGAATTTTAACTGGGCCAAGCCAGCCAAATGACCTTAACACTGTTCATAACACAGACTCACTTTTTACACCACTAAAAAAAATCTGTATGTGTGAAGTTAACCCACCTCTCCAACACAGTCGATATAGATCATCCCTGGGTCAGCCAGAATCTTCTGCTGCAGCTCCTCTGAGGCTGCTGCTTGATGGATATTGTCAGCTGTGTACTCCTCTGGCATCCAGTCAAAGATCTACAGCATCATAAAAAGACAAAAGTGTCAGTCCAAATTAACACTGAAATAAAACAAGCATGATTATATTATTACATATAACACTCAAAGAAGAGCATTACAAAACATTAAACAGGGGTTGAACAGAACAATGTTGTTTACTAGTCTTAACCTATATTTTGCTTTATTATGATTCTCACAGTTGATGCCATTCACTGATTCAGGTGTATGTTGCTTTATTATAATTCTCACAGTGGATGCCAAGTCAAGTGTATGTGTTGGCAGGGCTCTCCACTGGTTGCAAAAGGTTGAATTATTTAGACAACACATGCTGGTCAAGCCTGGATGCACAGATGGCCATGGCAAGTTTGGTTGCAAAAGGTTGAATTATTTAGACAACACATGCTGGTCAAGCCTGGATGCACAGATGGCCATGGCAAGTTTGGTTGCAAAAGGTTGAATTATTTAGACAACACAAGCTGGTCAAGCCTGGATGCACAGATGGCCATGGCAAGTTTGGTTGCAAAAGGTTGAATTATTTGGACAACACATGCTGGTCAAGCCTGGATGCACAGATGGCCATGGCAAGTTTGGTTGCAAAAGGTTGAATTATTTAGACAACACATGCTGGTCAAGCCTGGATGCACAGATGGCCATGGTGATTCCAGTAACACCCCACCCCAATTTTGTTACATGGGGTATAATTAAGAACTGAAGTGACTAAAGACATATTCACCAAGTGGGGCTTTAATAACTAATAAGTCAGTGAAAACATTCACAGCACCCCTGACACTGATCATTACAGCTTACACACTTGCATTTTTGACGCCCGTCCAAAGCGGGTAAAGTGCCAACACTGGAAACCAAATTACCTTGTTCAAACGCAGAAGGACGCAGGGCTGTTTTTCTGCTCCATATCCAAAGTTGTTTTCAATGTTGCAGTCTTCAGTGAGGGCGGAAGTGTTGACACGACAGGGTACATCAAGGTCACGCTCTACGCCAGGGTAGCAAACCACACCTTTCTTGTCCACGGCAGCCTCAGCTTCTAAATAGGCTATTAACACCACCAGACATAAACAGTACGCTATTAACACCACCAGACATAAACACGCAGTGAAATACAAAAGCATGCACCAAGAACAAAGCAGTTGACAATCAAAGTATAGAACAATCCATTCCTACTTAGCCACATCACATGTAAAGTGAAAACCTTAAAAGGCAGAGGCTCAGAAGCCACACAGGCCCTGGTTTCAAGCAGTGATTGGACCGCAGTTAAAAAAATTACTGAAGTTGTGGCTATTTCAGTATTTGAACTGGTAGTGGTAAGTGTTATGGCAGCTATTTTGAGAAACAGTCCTGAAAGATTCTGTGTCGCTACCTACCTTTAGCATCATAATTTTCCTTAGCAATGCATTTAGAGGCTAACTTCCTAAATGTTGTCTGTAGTGGTACAAATACAGTTTGTTTGGTCTAATGCCAGTCATTTTGCTACCATTAGCATCTTTTACTCCAGAGCAGGAGCATTTAACCCCTTCACTGCCCCAGCCTCTAACACTAACAGTGTAAACTTTCCATGCTGAAAGATGCAGGGATGTGCCTGCAAGCAGTATATTTTCCAGTCCTATAACAAGTATAAGTATAACATCTACTTTCAATGCCATGCATTGTGGTGAATGTCCTTTCACATGCCAGTGCAAAAAAGGAGACAAAAAGGCTTAAACTAGTTAATGGTTTCAAATTTTGCACTGTTATTGGTCGTTTTCAAATGACATCATGGTAGTGAAGGGGTTAAAGTTTAAACACAGCTATATAACACATATAATCTAAAGGAAAATACTAGAACTAGTTGATAATTTAAGGCCTAAAGAATGTAATTCTGCAACAAGAACAAAAATGAACACAAAAATCAACCAGATCAACCACCAGAGCCAACTGACACCTGTGACTGGTTTCATGAAAGAGCATCACATATTATGGTGGCATACCAATTTGTGCATGGTGTTTGCAAACACTGGGATAAGCATTTTCAAGAAGTGTTTGAGTATTCACACTCAAGCTATATCAGTATATGCATACGTTCCAATAATACTTTGCTATGTCACTGACTTCTGCATTCATTTCTTGTTAACAATAACAGTTAAGCGGTGAAGAACTTCCATTTCATGTCAAAAAAACTGGTGATTCTAACTTTCTAAGATAAGAAGTGACTGCCAGCCATGGCCAATGCAAAGTTCTTTTTTCTGACTGGCAAGGCAAATGAACTGTCAAATTTGTATTGAAGGGCAAAACTGCAATAAATTTGAAAGGTATGCATTTAATTTGAAAGAGAAATGTACAATGTAAATTGCATGAAGCAGCCTTTAAAACTGTCTAAGTGTGATATTTGTGTTGGTGTAGAAAATGAATCAGTGAATATCCATAAAAAGAAATAAGTACTGGTGATTCAGACATTTTGCTTGGGATACTCCAGAAAACAATAATCTCTTGAATCAGTGGATTAATTTTTCAAATTTATGTTTAGCCTGTGAAAAAAATTAATTCTGAACAACTCCAGTGCACCCCCACCCCCCCAAAATAAAATCTTTGTGACAGGGAGTAAGGGTCACTCATTTGTAATAAACATTAGCAAACAGAGCAAAAACTTCACTTGCTTTTATTTTCAATTCAGCCAGCACAATTATCACTAATCATTATTTCACTAATTCACAGAAGCATGATTCATGCAGGTCAAAAATGCATTTAATATACTTACGTTTCATAATTCTCTTGATGCTTTCAACATGAGGTTTGTAAGAACTGGGATTTTTTCTGAATCTGACCAAAGTATATTCAACATCGACCATTGGCTGGAATCCCATGCCTGCAAAAGAAACAAAATGTGCAATTAATCTGCAATTGTTATCACACAGATAGTCAAGTATTTTAACTTAAAAAGGCAAAACACTCAGAAACAAAATATATTCTACTTTTACAGCATTCTACACATACTTATCCACAGCAATGAACGTGTCACAAGAAGTGCTAGGGAAGCTCTCGTCACTGTGTCAATAACTACACTGCATAAAGTCTGCTCTCCCAGTCCCAGGCATCTAACACACACCACCATCCTTTCCACAACAACAGTACCAACTACCAATAACCATGATCTCTTGTCATATTTTGTCTCTCTTACTTTCAGTCTCATCATCAGTGCCAGTGAAACAAGGTTTGTTATATTGCATAGATTGATAAAATTAGAAGATGCTCTTTATTCATTGTTTACTGATATCAACACTTGTTGAGTGCCTCATCTCAAGATGAGCCCCAAGTGCTTCATACTGACAACTCTAGTGCTATTCTCTGCATCTGTGCTCTAACCATATGCAACTCTGAATAAATGACTGTAGCTTTACACAGTGTGTTTTGAATACCCACTGAAGTGGTTACACTTACAGCACTATTTGGTTGTTACATGGCATGACAGGTGCCATATGAAACTGGTGCCATCTCGACACAGGTTCTGTGTACTTCATACAACTATGCACCAGTTTGCAGTGTCACTTTATTCGAAGCCACATGTGTAGGATGCAGGTGTGTTTAGCTGAAACCTGCCACTTGCACTTTTGGCTGAATGATCAGGATCTTTTACATGCTACTGCAGTAATGGTCAGGGGTGGAATGGATGCTGAAACACAACTCTACTGGTATCGCCCTGATGATATAACCATAATGGCCAACTGGGCATAAAACACCAACTTACTAAAAAGTTACTTACTTACCTCTACCAGTACAAAACTCTGCTGCCATATATCAAGTAGAGTTTACAAGCAAATTAACAAGACTGAGTACTTCCTACATTTTTGACACAAAGCAGATTATATTATTATACCTCCTCTTTCTTCAATTAGTTTTAAACCTAAAATGTTTCTAAATTCAAATGTCCCCTCAGATGTTCTTAAGGCCTAAACTGAGACTTGAACGAAAACAGTCAATGTGTTTATCCGCTCGGTGACAAAGCGATACGCGTTGTACACAGCAATATGTGGTATCACTGGATCGGAAATTGAATGCCGATTCCAGTGGTGTAAACGCCAATTTTAAACCACAAAACGCCCTCAAATGTCTAAAATATCCCCCCACAAAATGAATCTGAATCTGTACCCTTTCGATTGAGGTATGGGGCTAATGGACTGATGACCTGTGGGTTTTTCACAAGCCAATAAAAGACCGCAATAAAGGCGCTTTTTTCAAATTGAGTTCATCCAAGATGGCATCGACCGTGTGGAGTTTTTGTGACTCGATTGCCGAGTTTTGGCACATGATTCGTGAGTATTCTCTTCACCTGGCTCCAGTTTACTGAATTTGGTGGTAGTTTATCTCATAATTTAGCATTTTTATATGATATTTTGATTCATCCTTGCAGGATTGCCTAAAATCTTATGATTTTCTCAACCGACTCATAGTTCTGTCTTTGTTTACAAATACGACTAACCGGAAGTTGTCGATCACTCACTTTTCTCCTAAATATTGCCAAAATACGCCAAAGTTTCACAAAAATAGTCATTGAAATACATTCTCTGATGTCTTCTGGAACAGTATTATTTGGGGGGGACGAACCTCTGACGTAAATTCGTGGCGATGGCTGTTTTCGTGATCAAAATTCTTCATCAGGGGAGGTAACTAAGATGCTGAGAAAACAGTCGACTTCATAATAACTTCTGCACTTGAACTCTGTTAAAAGTCTTTTTCATTTTTCAACGATCGTAATTAAATTCTCAAACTTTAATAGTATGTTGACCAGCATTTCTAGTTCAAAATTATAAGTGGATTTCTGCTTTGCTAACGGTAGCCAGTCTGATATTGTGATAAGTGATGATAAAATCATAACAGATAAGAGTTAAGGCCTGAGTGATAATGATTATTATTAATTATGCTGTAGGCCGTAGATCATTCTCTCAATGAAGATCAACAGAAACAACAAAACTGTGTTGTTTTCCTGCAGATGATGACCAGTTTTCCAAACTGAAGGCTGTTTTCCTGGCAACTGGGTGAGGATGCCGGCAAGACCGTCCTCTGGTTGAAGTGGACAACCGACTGTTAGTGCAGCTGCTTCTCCCGAAAGATGAGGGATCCAAGACTTTGGATGAGACTGCATTCTTCCAGCAACTTCTCAAACCAGATCTGGTCAAGACAGTGCTGCTTTCTCGTCTGCGGTATTTATGGTCAACAGACTGAAGGAGCTGTTTGGAGGCAAGCCACTTTCAGAACTTCCACCTCTTCACGGCCATGGCGGCTGCCAGCAGCGATGTCAACAAGTGGAAGAGGAATCTGACCCAGGAGATGTAGACTGAACCAAATGATGAATCAGAACCTGATGAACCTGAGTTTGAAACCAGCTTCAGATTTCAATAGGAGGGTGACATTGCGGCAGTCTACAATGTAGAAGATTTATTTTTCAGCAAAGTCACCAGGATCATCAGTGAGGAAGAGGCAATTGTCAATTTCTTGGAGAAGGCGGCAGTAAAGATGGAGTTGTTGTGTACAGGTGGCCATGCTCTGAAGATTACACTCAAATCTCCTCCGCAGTTGTGTTTGCCAAGAATCTGCAACTTGCACTTTCATCATTGTCTCCAGGGATGTTCGTTCTTTGTTGAATCTCGCAGGTATTTATTTGGCAGATATCAAGCACTCAGATGCTATTTACAGTGAAATCACCTGTAGCCCGTGTCAACTGACTCCAAATCACAGCCTTGTACTTGTAGGCCTGTATCGTGTATGTTCATGGATGATAAATGTGATACTGCTGTACCATGTTTTCTTTAGCATACACGTCCTTTTTCTGCTGTGAAAAGTGAAGATTTAGCAGACTTTAAGACTCTAACACTCAAAATAAGTGCAAATGCTGCTGCAAATGTACTTCACACTTAGTTTAATGTACATGTAAAGTTTCATGGCTGTATCTGTAGTGGTTTTCAAGTTATTACCAGTTAAAGTGTGGCAACCCACATATTTGTGTTTTTTCCGCTGTGCAAATTGAAGATTTTGCCAACTTTAAGACCCTGTAACTTTAAAAGTAAGAGTCAGAGCTGCTTAGAAAAAAATAAGTGCAAAGACTGTGATAAACCCTGCTTGGAAATCCATTGGGAAAGCTGTCATTGCCATATGTTATTGTTACCCACTGTGTGGTGTCAAAAGTGCTCTTTCATGCAAATTGGCAAGCTCGGAATTGCTTTTTGGAACAACTTCAGCCCTCTGGCTATGTTTTATCTTTCTTTGCTGACCATATGATTTAGCTGTGACAAAGTGCAACCAAGGTATACTTTTGAAAAGTGTAAGTATTTGGATTCTCCCATGTTCATGAGAACCACTATGGGGGGGGTAAATTTGAGAAAATGTAATAAACTGTTTATTGTCGCGCAAAACTGTATTTTCGAATGGCTATATCTTTGGAACTAATTAAGATAAACGGTTACTTTTTCCCCCCATTTTCTTGTATCAATATGGCCTGTCTGAAAATGCATAAATTAAATTGCTGCTGTAAAATTTAAATTTTGGCTGCTGCTACCTACTAAGAACAGCCAAATCCACACCATTACAAGCAATGAATACGAGACCTTATGCATGTTTGTGTACTGCTCTTTTAGTTTTAATGAGACAGAAGCTTACATTTTACAATGTGATTTGTAAGCTGAATTCAGAGCAATAACTAAATAAACCTGCTTGTGTGCTGATCTTTGTACAAATGCATCGGACAAAGGCCATTCAGCAGATGTCCATGATATAGATCAGTAGATGACCACATGTTTTTCCCATCCATCTCTTGTGAAATTAGGTAATGGTATAAATCCTTCTAGTTCCTGCCATCCTTAGCACTATGTCCAAGTTACATAGTTTCTGTGCATGTCATGTGTTTTACATAATTTACAATCACCATTTGCTTGCCTCAAAACTGACCAGTTGTCATTGCCAGAGGAACTGGCACTGCCAGTGGCAGGCACAAGTCTGGGCCAGTGGCAGTAGCTATTGCTGTAGGTTGATTGCGTTGTGGCAGGCACAAGTCTGGGCCAGTGGCAGTAGCTATTGGCTGTAGGCTGATTGCATTCACTGCCTGTCAGCATCACAATGTCAGTCAATCTCAGCTACATCATGTAGATGTACATGTCAACTGTGTGATAGACTGATACACCATTTTTTTCTGCACTCTGCTTGGTAATGATAGTGATACTGTTATACATGTAGTGTTGATACTGAATCTAGATACAAACTATGACCCGCAGAAGGTTCAGAATTCACTTTGTATGCCAGATCTACAAACACTGCAATTGTTTAAAACCCTTCCAGTCCACGCCAACACTTGGGCAGAGAAAAAAACAACCCAGGAGAAAAAAAACATACAGCCAAGTGTACTAATCTGTCCTCACGTACCTGGATTTCCTTTCAATAAGCTGTCCTCTCCAGTAAGCTTTGGGCGTTTTTCATCCACTGTCTGGTAGAAGACAGCCAGCATGCCAAGAAAGAAGCCAGCCAAGCATGAGTAGTACACCAGGTAGAATAATCCAATTTCACCTGCAATGCAAAAATGTTCATTTGACTTATTGCATATTTATTTTAATATTTATTTTATATGATTCTGGTAGCTGAAGGACATACTCAAACTACCACCACCTGTGGCATTCAGTCTGGAAGCTGCATTTATTATATCATCCCATCTAGTCATGCATGTGTACCATTTTTTACAACAATTTACTGACTTGTGTCTTGTATTCATGATCCTTTAGTTTGCTGTATCCTTGCCTTCAAAAACAGAGCAATTGGGCAACCTGGCTTTCAAGACTCAGTCACATCACTTCTCCATTTTCTGTCATTCATTGCAATGCTTGTCACTGTCTAGATTGCAGATTCCCCCCCCCCCCCTTTGTATGTGTTATGTACTTTGCCCCCCCCCCCCCTTTATAATTTTTTGAAGAGGTGAAATTCACTAACTCAGTAATTGCAAGACAGGGGTGAGTCTACCCCTTGAATGTAAAAACTGGGGAGCCCTGCTGTGTAAATGCTGAAACTGAGTCTGTAACCTGTACTGTAAAACACCCAAACAAACCACATCAGCTTTGTCTGCTCTTACTCTTAGCCTCACACAGCCCATAATTTCTAGCTTCAGCCCCCATTTTGCTGGGCTGGGCACATATATGGATATTCCTTTGAATTTTACTTTAACTTTACTTTGAGTTTGATCACTTTATTTTACAAGGATTGTAGTTTAAGTGTAGTCAAACCTAACACTGTAAACAAACTAACAACTACTGAACTAGTCCATGCTACAATTTAGTACAAATACCGATCAGTACAAAATTATTCATATATAAGGCTACTGATCACTAAGAAAAGTATATGGCATCAGCTGAACTATGGGGATCGTTATCTCCATTTTTGCCAAAACCAGTTATTTTCCTTTTCTTCTACTGTTAGTGTTACTTTACGTCCACAGAGACCATAGGGGAGCTGTTAGTGTGACATGCAGTGCTATCAGGGGCAGGGAGCCCAGGACGGCTACCTTGACTTTCACACATTAAGTTATTTATCTGCTGTCCCTTGCGCATTCATACTAGCCGACGTCCAGTGTACTTTGGGGTGACGACAGCCTTCAGAGGACGCTATCACCTTGATGGTCCGCACCTTGATTACCACATGCCGACATGGCTAGCTTTCTCTGCGCGTGCTTTAGAGCGTGACACATTGTGGGACATTGAAGGGCGAAGAGCCGAAGAGAGATTTCGGTCCCGTTTTACGACCCGCGTTGATGCATGTGTCCATAACTTATAATGGTAAAATCCATCAATTTTCGTTCGGGGAAAAATCAACAAAAACTACATTTGTTAGGATGGAAACAGGTTAATGTGTTTTCGTTCAGATCTCGCTCTGCCAGAAAAGTGCTATGTAGGTCAGAAGGTGTGCACAGAGTCGGCACATTTGGTAACATAGGTATTTGACCAGCACAGTGCATAATTTCTGAAATAACTCACCCCAACTCCTTGCATTTCTGCCGAGAAACTTGCCCTCCTCGCCATTCCAAATAAAACTGGCAAAACCAGAAAGGCGATCCCGAATTCCCGACATGACTGCAGTTCTCTTGTTGCAAGGAGACCCTAACCTTGTCGAATGCCCGGATCGGCTAGCCACAGCCAAATTGTATGCGGTTTTACGTCACTGGTCATGTGACTATTCTTGGGCAATCCGAAATAGCCACTGGAAACTATACGAATTGCGACAGACAGACCGCGAGCAAACCATAGTCTTGGGGGAATTGCACTGATCTAAAAGGCTTCGCAGTGGGTAATTCGCACTCAGAAAATGTTCACAGCTGCAACCGATGATGCAGCCCACTCAAGATGAAACACACTAACAAACTGTTTTTATCACTAAATCAGACTGCGGCACTGACCGAGTGCGCAAACTCAGAAAATGAAAACACGGCTGATATATCAGTGTATGTACCGAGTGCCGACGGTTCAGTGTGCAGTGGTATCAGTGTTGAATACCTGGAGTGTTTGGAAGAATGTTGTCATGGCCTGTTTGTCGCTTTGAAACTGAAGGGGCTCAGTCAGTTACCCCGCCGAAAATTCGCACAGCAGTATTTTGTCAGTACTGTCATAACTCGGTGCCGTACAGATATACTTTCACTGACCTCTCTCTCTCTCTCTCTCTCTCTCTCTCTCTCTCTCTCTCTCTCTCTCTCTCACACACACACACACACACACACACACACACAGTGACTGACCAGCACACCGTGCACCGGCACACACGACACACTATTCTGACACTGACACCGGCCGCTGCGGACGACACACACACACTGACCACACTACACACTCAGTGACCGGGCACACTGACACACACACTCAGTAACACGTACGGTGCTCTCTGTCTCTCTCAGTCTCAGTCTCGGCTCACACACTCGGTGACAGTCGTCACACACACACTGACACACACACACACCGTGCACCCCCCCCCCACCCCCCCCACACACTAATACACACGTAACTTGGGTATTTTCGTGAAGCAAAACGGCGATTAAGGCAAAAACTGACCAAGCGCAATGAATTAAAACCGGCGTTATAGGCCACACCACACGTAAATAAACTGGGTATTTGAAGCAGCTTACGGCACGACAAACACCAACACGACCAAAGTGAATAAGGCAAAAATTGAGTAAGCGCAATGAATTAAAACCAGTGTTATATGGCACACCACACTACACACACACACAGGGGGTGCTGGCTATCAGCCACTACCTCCACCCCTCTTGTCTCCTTCCCCGGCCCCTCCTCTCGTCATGGGTCGTTACCGCTACCACCACCTCACACCGCTTTCCAGCACCTTCCTCCAAGCTGGGAAGGATGTCGTAAACCAGTGCCTTGGAGTTTGCCTCCACCTCCCAATCGTATTCCCCCCATAGCCGCCGCTGGTCATCTGCCCCCCCCCCCCCCCCCCCCCACACACACACACACACTTCAGTGGTGCCGATGTTTACTGGTTTATTAATCAACATATGTTGCTGGGGCAGTGCCACGTTCCACGATGCTTCAGCTGCTTTGACCTCCTGGTCATGAAAGTGTTTGAGCACTTGGTTCTAAGGTTCATCAAGGCAACCACTGATCATCAACTGGACCTGCACCAGTTCGCTTACTGGACCAAAAGATCCATCGTTGATGCTGTGTACGTAGCATTCGGCCTGTGCTGTATTCTGCAACATCTGGCACATGAGCCGTGGTGCTGCTTCTGGATTTTGGTTCAGCTTTCAGCATGATCATCCCATGGAAGCTGATTGGCATACTGATCCACATGGGTGTCATACTGACTTACATGGGTGTTGCACTGATCCACATGGGTGTCATACTGACTTACATGGGTGTTGCACTGATCCACATGGGTGTCATACTGACTTACATGGGTGTTGCACTGATCCACATGGGTGTCGTGCGGCTCAGTGATCCACATGGGTGCCATACTGATCCACATGGGTGTCATACTGATCCACATGGATGTTGTACTATCCACATGGGTGTTGTACTGATCTACATGGGTGTCATACTGATCCACATAGCTGCGGAAAGGTATCTGGGCATGTGGCTTCTTGACTTCTTCCAAGCCAGGCCACAGTCAGTGAGAAATGAAAAGCAAGATTCAAAATGAGGTCACTCTCAACATTTGTTACCCCCAGGGATGTGTGCTCTCGCCCCTGCTGTTCTCCCTGTTCACAAATCAGAGAATGCTGTCATAGCCCTCTGAAGTCATGACTTCAAAGGACACTACACAAGAGGAGCTGATTTAAAAAGCAAAATGCTGATAGCAGGCCTACAGGGGTGAGCTTGAGAAGTTGGTTGGCTGGTTCATGCTCTGAGAAAATATTTTAGATTTAAACATGCGTAAAAGAGAACATTGTGGTCTTTGATTTTAAGATTAAGATGACTCTGTACCACTAATGCTGGCGAGGTAGTTGAAAATTTCAAAACTCTCAGATATGTTACAACTATTTCTTGTGACATAAAATGGGATGAGAATGTCCCTGCTGCAATCAAGAAAGCCCATGAGACTGCAAAGTGATGGCCATAGCATACATGTTGCACCGAACAATCACCTCTCACTGTAAATACAGGGCCACCAGGGCTACAACTTGTAGATTTCAGTTACTTCTACCCTCATGCAATATGTCTTTTAGCAAGTGAGAAAAAGTGCAATGACCTGTGCGCTACGACTGTCTCACTTATTTCCAGTGCCTTCCAATGCACAGCTGAAACCCATGTTGAAAAAGACTGTATGACAGTATGTGCAGCATCCATGATAGATACAAGTGTGTGGGTTAACTCAGGACAATATTCTATATATTGTCATTTCAACATTGTCTGCAAGTGCCTGCGAGTGTGGCATGGGCATTTGAGTACAGGAGGTCGAGGGCAAATGAGTGTGTGCATGTGTGGGGTGAGCTTTTCTCTCTAGAGGGGATGCACATTCCAACTGACTTTGCAACTTACTAGAGCTAATTAACATTGTTGTTGGTAGTTGTCTTGCAATGTTGCATTGGAAGAGGGGTCAGCAAATGTCTTGCAATGTTGCATTGGAAGAGGGGTCAGCAAATGCCACTGAATGTTTGAAGTGACAGAGCAGCACTGCAGTGGACCTTGGACGCTGCTTGGGACAGGGATGCCAGGACTACACAGATGACAGGACAGCAACAAAAAAACAAAAACAAAAAGGGGAGGGGGGCGGGGGGGGGAGAAGAGGTTGCAAAAAATATTCATTTAAATTTTGAACCTTTGTCATGACCTTGACCACAGCAATCCAATCTTTCTGGAAAACCTTTTTGGCTTATCGTGATGCACCATTCATCTAAGTTTGGTTGCAAGAGGATCAGCTATTCAGAAAGGAGAAAGCCATATTTTGATGATGTGAGCCCTTACCTTGAAGTTGAAGAGAGCAAACTAATGTTTTTGCATGACACTCTGGTTCACATTAATATACCACTATTCCAAGTTTGGTTGTGAAAGGTTTAGAAAAATAAAATAAAATGGACCCCCACCCCATAATATTTGTAGCACATCCACATACGTATACACACACACACAGAATGTTTTAAAAATCTGTTTTCTCTTCTCCAAAAGCACCAAGTTCTGATGCAAACAATTACAGAATCAAGTAGCAAAATACATGTATAAAATATATATCATTGTATTATGTACAGACTTACAAAACATTTCAGGTTTCAGAACATTTGCTCATGGGGGGAATCCGCTGCTGCACACTAGTATATAATCTGAATGCTGAACTCTAAACCTACTGTCACATAAATGCAGCCGGAATGTAAACAGGAATGTACCAGACAATTTTGTGTGACATTTGGAAAGATATATAAAAGAATGTAAGCATTTCATAAGTAAAACTATAACATCATCCACATACCTACACAGAATGCACAACTCATACACTCAAATTCTCAGTACACATCCAACCCATCACTGTCACTTCTAGCATCCCATGCCCACACTCCAACAGTCCCCAAGCAGATACAGTTTATGTACATTTGATTTCTTGTTTACAGTTCATTAAGGTATACTAAAAATTAGCATGCATACAGTTCCTGACTCTTGCTTTTATATATACATATATATACAATGACACAGCAGTTGCTTCTCACATTTGTGGAAAAACAAACACAAGACTGGTACACATTCTTCTCACACTTCCATGGAATCATAAATTGTTGGTTGCTGCTGTAAGTTATAACTAAATGAGTGAGTAGTGCTGCACACTGTTTAGCTACATTTTTGCACTTTCTTCTTATTATTATTATTGTTGTTTTATTTGTTTTTATGAATCTGTCTGATGGAAAGGTGAAGTTAGGTGACTCAAATTCAAAGGATTTGTTGCTTGATCTGTTACAGAACACAGACCATGAATTGTGTAGATCAGAGTATGCAGTCTGTTGGACATGCATAAAAAGGTACAAGTACACAATGTAGGGGCCATATAATTCAGTGAGACTGAGAAGCGCTGTAAAGCTTGACACCCAATAAAGGTTGGTTGTGTCAATGCAAGCCATTCAAAGGCAAAGAAATCTTTTTTGACAGTTTTCATCCCTGGTCACTTTTCAAAAAACACCCCCAAAACAGCAAGAGAAACCCACCTAAGAATATTACAAGGGCGAATCCTCTGACCACAAGCCTTCCACATGGGAAAATACAACTTACTGTCTCGCTTAAACAATCTCCATAAATGCAATAGTCTTGGTCTTAAAAATGACGCATGCACAGCAGTTTGCTGTATTTAAGATGAAGAAGCAAATTATATCCCCCAAATCACCACACTCATGAACTATACGCACACACATACTGTTTTTTCAACCCTGTTTCATGAATAGCAGATGAAGTCATGACCTGCCTCCTTCCAGGACCCGTTTATGAAATCTGACCATGCTCGAAGAGCAATAAATCACATTACTGACTCTTTTTTCCATCCTACCTACAACTTTGTCCATATCTGTGTAACAGTTACACATAATCTGAATTAGAACAAATATGCAGAAGCAAACAATTTTTTTTTTTTTTTTTTAGTATGTCCAAAGTGGCTGTGATTGAGTCTGAGTGTGAAATTTGATCCAGATCACCTGAACTGCCATAAAAGCAGATCAATGTAGCTTATTATTATGCTAAGTTTGAAGGATATCGCAATGAAATCTCTCCAGAGAAAAACTGGCATCAAGTGCTTATAATAGTTAATGCCTATGTTATCTCCTGTAATGCCATATCAAACTTATCAAAATAATGTAGCGGTTGATTTTGCTTATAAGCATTCAACAATCATACAGAGATTAAACTTGACCAGGTAAGAACCTCCCAAGAAAACTCAGTTTGTAATTTTACTTTTCTGACACCCCCTGACCTTAAAATTACGCTCAGGTTATCAAATGTGCCATCAAACTAAGTCTGGTTGCCAAAGGACCAGTGCAGCCTGACCCTGTGGATTATGGATAGCAGTTAGTAAATGGGTTTTAACATTCTGTCAACTGCACACGGTCATGTCAGGACAACCAAACACTGTCATAATGGTCATGTCAGGACAACCAAACAATGTCATTCTCAACACTCTGGTTCATGATGCTGTACTGTCATTCCAAATTGGGTTGCAAAAGACTCAGCTGTTCAGGAGATACTATCTAGACAAAACCCTGAGAAGTGGTTCCAATACATACCCCCCCTCCCCAACTTCATAACAGGGCATAATAAAATGGTAAGTGTGATATATATACGTATAGTACATTTTGATGTTGCTGGAACTGATGACAATTTATACGTTATCATTCCTTGGCTAGAACTGACAGATGTCTGTAAGAGTCCTAATGCATCACTCCCCTGCATTGACAAGGGATCACAGAGTTATATCTGAAATGTCTGTCTCCTCTGGTCCTTCATCCCATCTTTTTTAACAATACAGTCTTGCCACCCAAAAACAGATGCCTATAATATATAACTGCCATAAAAGTAAACACATAAATGAGGAATGACATCAAATAAAAGATCTTTGAATTTTACTGGAATGATCAAATGGGATGGAATGAAAAAACACGGGGGGAAAAAGAATAAGAAAAAAGAATGAGGATGTGACGTGGGGAAAACTTGGTGAGATGTCTTTTAGTCCACCATGAGTTCAAAGTGCACCATGCCGACCATCTCGTTGGAATCCTGAATGATGTTTCGCGCCCAGGCCTTGCAAGTCATCATCAGCAGAATGCCAGGGTGGGGGTTGTCAAAGCGCACAAACACCAGTGGAGATCGGTAACCTTGCTGGTTGCGGAAGGGGAAGTACTTGAAGTGAAACCCATGTGGAGGATAGTAAAGGATGTCTCCCATGTTTTCCCGGTCTGCTGCAGTCTGTGGATCAAAACAAAGCACTTGGTTTCTGTGGACAAGCAGCCTCTGGGGTACAGACATGCGAGCAGAAACAACTCAACCTGAGCCAGTTTCCCTTAGTTACACACAACAGCATGGAAAAACTGCTTACCTGCTGAGCATGTGTGAAAATAAGACTACCCTAGAAGAATTTCTGAGCAACATATAAAGATAATACTTTCTTCATGTGGAATACAGTGAAGACACTCGTTTGCTTTCATTAGCATTTGTTAATAATCTAAGAAAACAAACTTATCCATTCATTATAATAATCAACGAGTAATAATCATCACTCCAGAAAAAGAAATGTGATTTTCTCTCTGCAGCATTGAATCTTTTTTTCTTTCTTTTTCTTGCTGTCCCATCATCTGACAGACCTCAGAGGCACTGCTCCTGCACTGCTTGATCTGAGACTTGTTTTTTCATGCAGTGATAGTGATACTGACAGATGAGGATGAGGATGATAACTGAATGTCTAATGATGCTACAGAGGTCCATTTCAGTTAGAGACTGCTTGACAGGGCCACGAACCATGCTTACTGTCATAAATATACTGTTGTTAACCAGGCCTGGGAACTGTGACACCTGCAGTGTTGGTCAGGTAATTAGAGCAACATTCTCAGATGCATCCATGATGTGGATGAAGCTTGGCTGTGTGGACCAAACCTACCAACTGGGCCCATAGCACACCCAGCTCTGGGTAGGAGCTGGCCAGAGCTGAAAAATCCCACGCAACTCTGATGGGATTGGAACCCAAGGCCTTCCAAACTGCAGTCTGAAGCGCTATGCTACAGGGGCTGGTGCAGCGTTGAAGTTTTGCACAGATCAAACAGCTGTGTGCCCAAAACTGCACCAGCTCACATATCCACGCTTGGAACAAGTTGTCACCTGACTGTACAGTGTACTTTACACCACTGCATCAAAATTACAAAAACAAAGCAACTGATCTGAGCCTGAAACATCTTTCAAGAACGATAATAAAGTAAGATGGAAAAACACCATCCATAAATGATGCCCAAGAACACCAGTCTGATAATTTATCACGGTGAAGACGGAAACGTTTTCCAGCAGAGTTCTTGCTAATGGAGATACCAGCTGTCAGCCCAAGTTACTTCCTGTTGTTCATCAACAATAATAAGAGAAACACACACTGGAGGTTATCTGTAAGATGTCCTGAGGTTATCTGTAAAGTGTCTTGAGGTGATCTGTAAGGTGTCTTGAGGTTATCTGTAAAGTGTCCTTATCTGTAAGGTGTCTTGAGGTTATCTATAAGGTGTCCTGAGGTTATCTGTAAAGTGTCCTGGGGTTATGTGTAAGGTGTCCTGAGGTTATCTGAAAGGCATAACAACTTACCTCTCCTTCACAGGTGACTGTTATCCACCACTGAGACCAGTGAGGGCGGATGGAATCAGGAACCGTCTCTTCCGTGTACTCTTCCGGTATCCAGTCAAATATCTGAAATTCAGATGATGGAGCTGTAACCATGTTGTATCAAGCAGGACCAGTCATCAGGTACTGCAAATTGTTTATACAATTATAGCCACAGCAGAACACAAAATGATACTGATGATTGCCGCTGATACACACTGATCTTAATCAGTAAAATACCAGAAACTGATGGTTAATGCAAACCATGGTAGTCCAGGTGAAGCTTGAAAAACCTTTACGGGGCATCCCAAATGTTCTGCATACCTTTTACTCATAAATGTTAGCAATCAAGCTGAATGATTGCAGGAAAAGCACAGCGTTTCAACAAACGAGCATGTACAGTCAGTATTCCAAAGGAAGTAACTTCCAGTCAACTGTCATGACTTTGTTTTTGCCCTTCCACAGTTTCCAGAGTGTATTTTTTTATATTTTATTTAAACTCTAAAGGAGAGAGGGAAATTTTGACCCTGACAGTAATTTTTGGCTCTGCCAGGATGACAGCAGAATGCGAAGTCCAAATCTGTTGGTATTACAGTGAAAGGGTTGGGGTGCATGGGTCTGACTGGCCAGCGTAACAGCAGAATGCGAAGTCCAAATCTGGTGGCATTACAGTGAAAGGGTAGGGGTGCATGGGTCTGCCTGGCCAGCATAACAGCAGAATGTGAAGTCCAGATCTGTTGGCATTACAGTGAAACAGCAGGGGTGCACAGGTCTGACTGGCCAGCTCTTCCACAGGAAGGGCTCACACACACAGTTCTCTTGTGGAGAACACAAAATGTTTTAGCTGCTGAAATGAAGAGGGGGGGGGGGGGGGGAAAGAGAAAAAAAAGAAGGTTGATTCCACTTTTTTTTTAAAGAAAAGGATCCATATTGTTGATAATGTTGGTGTTGTAGCAGCTGAAATAAAACATGTACACACACAAACCCTGAAGAGAAACAAAAACAAGACAGAAATGATCAAGTGCCACCAAGAATTAAATGTGGATTGCTAGCATGATTGATGATCATTACACCACGGAATGGAGCTACATGACAAATGCAGATGAAACGGAGCTTATATCACCCTCCCATTGCTTGTCACAGAGGCTTGCTTCACACAGAGACTCACTTGGTTGCTTCAGTAATCTTGAGTGTTCTTGTACTTGAAGTTAGTAACAACAGCCTATGCTACTCCTGTGTCCCAAGGAATCTTCACACCAAGTTTCATATCAATGGGTTCAGTGGGGAGCACCAAACCATAGCACTGACACATACAGAGACTCATTCATTTGTAATTCCTCACATAATTAAGAGTGGGTTCACTCAGATGGGAATAGTGCTGTAGACATTTTATGTATTATTATTATTATAATTCTGTTTTAAATATTTGAAACATTCTCTTGACCATCTTACCCCTAACCTCTGATACTAACTGCACCCCTCCTTGAAAATACCTGCCAACACACGTCACCATGTGTCAGCTTCAGAGAAACACAACCAGTATTAGCAACATTTGAAAGTATTAGTAATCTGATTTTTAAATCAGCATTATGAAGAAAGAGAAATTAACCTTGTTCAGTTTCAACAGTATACAGGGCTGTCCATCATCAAAGCCAAAGTTCTGTTGTTTGACGCAATCAGCCCCAAGTTCCATGAGGTCATAGCGACAAACTTTGTTGAAGTCCTCAGTCCGCCGCTCGCGTATCTCATTACAGTCAATGTAGTTTTCACCTTGCTGGTTCTCATTCTCATAATCTGGAAAACAGAGGTAATAAATATTATGAAATCTCTTCATTCCAAAGATGACAGACAGAAGTTTTAACTGCAGAGAGGTTTTGTTTTGTTTTGTTTTTGTCACAAATAATTTCATGACTAGGTCTTCCCTCTTCTTACACAATCATAATTTTTATCATTCTGCTACAGCACTAGTATGCATTACATATGCTGCAAGGCTGCCCAGTGGTGCTAGAGAAATTTCCATTTATTATCATGTTTGCATCAATCCATGTCAGCGACCTTCAGATTATATACAATTAAGCCATTTTTGTTGTTTTTAATCCAAAAGCAGACATAAGCTTTTCAAAGCATGCACTGATCTTAGTGCACACTGTGCAGACACAGGGCAGACAGGCATTGACCTTGTGCACACTGTGCAAACACAGGGCAGACAAGCACTGATCTTTGTGCATGCTGTGCAGACAGGCACTGATCTTAGCACACGCTGTGCAGACAGGCACTGATCTTAGTGCATGCTGTGCAGACAGGCACTGATCTTAGGACATGCTGTGCTGACAGGCACTGATCTTAGCGCATGCTGTGCAGACAAGCACTGATCTTAGTGCACACTGTGCAGACAGGCACTGATCTCAGTGCACGCTGTGCAGACAGGCACTGACCTTAGTGTACACTGTGCAGACACAGGCCAGACAAGCTCTGATCTTAGGCATGCTGTGCAGACAGGCATTGATCTTAGGGCATGCTGTGCTGACAGGCACTGATCTTAGTGCATGATGTGCAGACAAGCACTGATCTTAGTGCACACTGTGCAGACAGGCACTGATCTTAGTGCCTGCTGTGCAGACAGGCACTGATCTTAGTGCACACTGTGCAGACACAGGGCAGACAGGCACTGATCTTAGTGCATGCTGTGCAGACAGGCACCAATCTTAATGCACACTGTGCAGACAGGCACTGACATTAGTGCATGCTGTGCAGAAACAGGGCAGACAGGCACTGATCTTAATGCAAGCTGTGCAGACAGGCACTGATCTTAATGCATGCTGTGCAGACACAGGGCAGACAGGCACTGATCTTAGTGCATGCTGTGCAGACACAGGGTAGACAGGCACTGATCTTAATGCATGCTGTACACAAAGGCACTGATCTTAGTGCATGCTGTGCAGACACAGGGTAGACAGGCACTGATCTTAATGCATGCTGTACACAAAGGCACTGATCTTACTGCATGCTGTGCAGACACAGGGCAGACAGGCACTGATCTTGGTGCATGCTGTGCAGACAGGCACAGATGCGAACTACACATATAATATATATATGCTGACTCAGAAGTGAAAACTGTTCCTTCACCCTCTTGTGTCCAGCAGTCAAGCCTGGGCCACAGGGACGATTATAGTCCAGCCTGTTTTTAGCCAGCTGGTACTTGGGTTTATTATTGTGCACCATGTGTTTTATTCAGCTGACCACTGGATCTATTACAGCCCAGCATGTTTTTTAGCCAGCTGCCCACTGGATTTATCATAGTCCAGCAGCTGGCAACAGATTCCTGTTTAATCATATGAAATCATGACATGCTACAGAGGCTATCTCTTTAAGTCAGTTGCTGAACGTCAGTCTGCAGCAGTGTGGGGGAATTCATCTGATGACAGATGTTCTGTTGGACACTAGAGGTTCACTGTCAATTGTCGGTGAGCACTGACGTTGTCCATTAAAAGACCACTATTATAACTAATGTGAGCTCTTCTTAAGGCAACATGACAAAAAATGTCAAAAAAATCTTCTGCACTTGGACCTAAACTTTTGAAAAAAGGGAGTAAAACTAAGTCCATTTTTTATATAAATTATTAAAATTTAAATACTCAACACACATTTCAAGTAAGCCTCAATGTGGTCCAGATGATGTACGTAGGTGGCCCCGTCCCCCTTAACAAAGCGAATAACAGTGCTATGAATGTTGGGCTGGGGACGGAAACCAATGCCGGGTGTCTGCAGGATGGCAGAAGGCCCCTGAATAGTTGGATAGTTCCAGTCCACAATCCAGTAGAATAAGGCCATGAAGACGATGAACATTGCAATCAGAACGGTGAAAAATGCCACATAGCTGCCAATGAGTAGAACTGAAACAAACAGAAAAGAAGGAAGGAATCAGCTCTCTGTACCAAATAACACAAGCACATGTATGTATGTAAACTGATCATGTGAAAATCCACTAAGCAGCAGGGACTGGCCAATTTTTGAGTATTTAATGGTTTGTCCATCGTATTAATACTATTATTACACTATTTTATATATATATATAATATTGTTATAATGTTAACCTGTTATTGTGAATGTGTGTATGATCACGAATGCTCTCAACACCATGCCTCATTCCATGTGCATGTATATTTTATGTGATATGTGGCAATAAAGATATATATTTATTGATACTGATTGACTGATTGTAAAGGCTGCAGCTGAGTTGGGCTTGGAAAGACTCCAGGGAAGGGGAAAAGATGATGGATCATGGAAGCAGAAGATGGTTCCAATCTGACAGTGACAATACAACTTTTCAAGTGAAGGACTCAGAACTGTGTACCCTGAGGCCTGTTTGCTCTGGATACAGGTGCTATGCTCTTCTTGTCCCTGAATCTGGATGATGATGAAGTATGGGTTGATATGAATGAATGAATATTTATAATGCACATGTTAAAATGGCCATGCAAGAATATATTATTATGCATGTTTTCAGTGCAGTTTGTTTTTGTTTGTTTGTTTGGGGGAGGGCATACATTTTTACATGCACACCATAAAAAGCATGAGTTAACTTTTAGCTCAGACTGTCACAGGGAGGGGGGCAGGGGAGGGAGGGAGAGGGGGGGGGAGAGAGAGAGAGAGAGAGATATTTAGTTTGATGCCGTGGCATTTTTTGTCGGTTCATTTTTCATGTCCACTTTCACCACAAATGTGACCGTAAATGTAATACTTTAGGGTAGCAAATCATAATAACAACAAAGATTTCTTGTACTGTGCAATTGCCTAAATAATACTAATAGAGGCTCAAAACACCCTACAATGGGTCAATGCACCCCATGAATCACCCCATCAGTGGGAAGTTTAGGAACTTCAGTGATGCTGACTCAGTAACTGGTCTGCATTCACGTTCTGAATCTGAGTCAGTGTAACCAAGAGTACTCAAACCATGCATGTGTGCCATGGTGAAATCAAAGCAGGTGAACTGGGTAATCAGATTCATTGAAAACAGACAATGAACTGACACAGTAGAGATGTAGAATTTAGAAAAGAAGCAGGTGACTCTGAGTCTGACTGCATGTGTACTAGATTACTGCTATGTCACAATGTGTTAAAGTTTTTATGCTGAGTGAGTGAAACTAGTAATAATTGGTGTAAATTTACTTACGTTTTTATTTATGTACAAGTTTGTTATTATTTGTCAAAAGCAGACAACTGAATTTTCCATTTCTTAAGGATTAATGAACTATTAAGTATTATATATTGTCACACGTACGTCCTTTTCAATAATTAAGAAAGAAAAGAAAAAAAAAAGAGAGAAAAAGTTTTTAAAAAGTAGATGCAGAAGAAGAAAATAACGACACAACAAACCCTAGTCCTGAGTATGTCTATGATTATGAATGCGGAAGTACACCGGAAGTGAACTAAAATGAATCGCATGTTAGTTTGTCGTCTAAAATTCGCGGTCATTGAATGTGCAAAGAAAGAAGTGTAAACGAAGTAAGTTCACCTGTGACAGGACAATACACCTAAAACACCTGCATGTCAATCACCACACGAAATCGTCATCAGCCACTGCACCAAGAAAGTTTTGAAACAAACTTACGCCAGTCGATCAACGACCGCCCCATGATGATCTTTCTTCCCTCGTAGTCGCTGCCGAGTAGCCAGTGCCGCCATTGCTTGATTCTATCCTCGAATGTTTCTCTGTGGATGTGGGAGCCCTCGAGGGTGCTCTGATACAGGGCGGAACTGGTGGCTGAATAGGCCGAAATGTGCGTCACGCTGGACGCCATTTTGAAGTTTCAGTTCCTACCTGTGATGAGCTCGGCGCCTTCGTCAGCCGAACGCCACCTGTCGGGCAGGTGTAAACAGGTGTTAGAAGGGGAGAGCACGCACCCATTTTTGCGACGAAGGGATCGAACAAATAAACGTCTACGTTTTTACGTTTTACATCTCTACATTCATGAGTTCGACTTTTACCGAGGCTTTTTATTTATTTTTATTATAAAAAAGAAAGGGGGGGGGGGGATTTGTTTACAATTAATCTTCTCAAGCAGTATATTGTCACTTCAAATTATGGTATATCAAAAGACGGCCGGCGCTGCGTCTAAAAAAATCTAGATCAGTGCTGGACGTCGGATGGTCCTGTTTGATGTATCGCAGCGTGGTGGTACCCCCCGCTTCCCCGGCCCTCCGCCATTTACCAGCGTCAGCTAATCAAGGTGCACCCTCACAGATCTCCGCGACTGGGCGACTTATCCCCAGGCATGGTCTAGGGGAGATAATTCCTACTTGAACATCCCTGACTAGGAATGTCATCGGTATCAAAAGCCGTAGTGCTCATCTTTGGCACAGTAC
This sequence comes from Alviniconcha strummeri, assembly GCA_963584105.1. NCBI lineage: Eukaryota > Metazoa > Mollusca > Gastropoda > Provannidae > Alviniconcha > Alviniconcha strummeri. The sequence goes on from OY757554.1 coordinate 5,985,318, forward strand.
AAAATACATCTCAATCATGCAATTATTACTGAAGGCAGACAATTCATGCTGGCAAAAGATTAGCGACCGCTAAACTGAGCCACTGTGTTTACAAAAGTATATGTGTCAGACAAGCAAGTCATTGTGTAGAGAAAGATTTTTGGCGAAAGCGGTTATGCGAACAGGCCGCGGACGGCTGGCAACATCAGACAATCCTATATGGCAGTGCAGATTATAACATGCATGACTAAAACGTCAGTTTATTCTCAGGGTTTCTCAGTACTGACCACTCAAGATACGGCTGCGGCCGCATCAGTCAGTCATCGCTGTCTGGTCTCAGCCCCACCCACTCAGTGCATGCAGCCCCACCCACTCAGTGTACTCAACTGCACAATTTTTGCACACAGTGTTACTTTTGATTTGATTTCAAATTCTCATAAGGCTAGAGTTGCTATTGGGCTAAACCAGCAGCGAAATGACACACACACTGGCACACATGCATGCACACACACACACACACACGCACACACACACAGAGTGATGATGTTGACCTGATGATGATGGTGTGTATGTTTGTGGACATGAATGTGTGATGATGATGAAAATTCAACCTGTGCTTGCTTTGAGGTGCAACACTCATCAAAGTGTTTGTTCTGGATGAGGTGGATGAGCTGGTATGTTAGGGATTCAGTGAAGAAATTATGGTTATTTTTCATCTGTTGCCACCCAGTGTTACAGGTACTAATCAAGTTATCTGCTGACTTGCCCCAGTTTGTTACTCTGCCAGTTTCTGTTTCTTGGCATTCATGTCTGGTTTGCCAGTGTCTCTGCTTCAGTAGCCTATGCTGGATAATTCAACAATGTCTGACACACATCTATACAGTGTGATTTAAAAAAAATAAAAAAAATATTATATATATTGTTATAGAGTTTTCCATTTCCTATTAGTGTTTGTTCTGTTCTTCTGTGAAACTGGGTTTGAATGGGGCTTGCCTTCTCCTCTTTGTCTCAATTGCCACACCGACAATCCAGTGTACAAGCTGAATATGGCCATCTTCACCATTTCCACCTTGCTGCCTAGACTGGAGCTTGCAAGCTGATGTGTTTGCTGCTGTGGATTCAGTGTCAGCTTTGGTTTACCTTTCTGTTGGCAGTAGTTCACACTGCTGCCCATCTGAATGTATTTGTTCTGCTGGTGGCAATTTAACAGTGTAATGTTAGGTACAGGGAAATGTTCTCCACATCTTCCTGTTCCGTCCATCCCATCTATAGCTCAAAGACTTACAAGGGTGTAGTTGTGGTCAGTCTAACTTTTATGATGAGGAGACTGAAACCTTGTGCTTTAATCTCCATTTTTCAAATATAAAGATATGAAAGCATTTGAATCCTTCCAGCCCTTTTCACTCTCCATCAGACACACACATGCTTGACTTTTACACACTTTGTTCCCCAGGTGGGAACCAATCTTCCCCTAGACACCAGGCTACTCTTTCTTCTTTCAAAAGCAAACTCAAGACATTTCTCTTCTCCAAATATTTTAGTTAAGCAACACTGTCTTTCAGTTTCACCCCTCTCAGTCTGTACAATGTGTGTGTGTGTGTGTGTGTGTGTGTGTGTGTGTGTGTGTGTGTGTGCATCTCACACAGTCAGTTGTGACTAGACCCATGTTGATGTATACATTATGGTCTTAGCTGTTCGTTAAGTCTCTGTCTTGATGTACATTATGTGTGTTATGTTTGTTAAGCGCTTTGAGCCATAGGATAGGTGATTTAGAAATGTCCATTATTAACACTATATGAAGGGTGCTTTGTTCCAAATAACAGCAGCTGACCTGTGAATGAGAGGATAATGATATGTAGTTCCTGGTGACAGTCATGTCTATATTTCAGGTGATAGTAACAACCTGTACACTGCCAGGTGAGGTCCAGGAGCTGATGGATCACACACACACACACACACACACACACACACACACACACACACACACACACACACACACACATATATATATATACACACTCCAAAAACCTGACCCAGAACCAAGGCAATCAAAAACTTTTACTAATTAAGCCACATCAACAAATTTGTGGCAATGCAATGTCCAATGTGTGTGTGTGTGTGTGTGTGTGTGTGCGCGTGTGTTTGAAAGCTCTCTCTCTAACAATATAATCATACAACATTTTTAAAAGGGCAGCCTAATCAGACTGAGTGCTAAGCAAGGCTTGATCTGACTGGATGACCACAGGTCCACTTGCATACCAACACTGACCATTGCTGTTATTTTGTTCTGTTCATCAAGGTTATCTAATAAAACAAAGGACAATATTTTTGAAGCCAAGACTAAATCTAAAAATGCGTAAAAACATAGCAACACTACTTTAAAATAAATGACACTGTAGCATGTTGAGAAAATATCACAATTAATTAAAGGGAAGCACATGAAAACCTAAAATGTGATGTATTGCTATACCCAGGTACGTAAACCTGTTTTCTGAGCTCCTCGTGACAATGCTGGTTTCTCTCTATCAATGGACAACAGAGAAAAGGTTGACTCATGTGATAACGGACAACAGAAAAAAGGTTGCATCATGTGATGAATGACAACAGAAAAAAGGTTGAATCATGTGATCATGGGCAACAGAAAAAAAGTTGAATCATGTGATCATGGGCAACAGAAAAAAGGCTGAATCATGTGATAATAGACAACAGAAAAAAGATTGACTCATGTGATAATGGACACTTGTGGGACACATGCCAGCACTGTTGATGACCTTACTGGCACACACTACCAACACAAAATGCCAGTGCTCATGGTTGTGGTTGCATGACTATCAAATGCTGACTTCTAACAAAGTGGACCATAAATTCAATGAAAAAATGCTGTGCATCTTTTTCTTCTTTCTTTTTCCCCCTTTATTCCTGTCAACAATGCCCGTGATGCTACTTCACTTGGGCCCCTTTAAGGTACAGCGTTTGGAAATAACAGTCAAAATTTGGTTGCAATGTCATTTCAAATAACTATGGCCATTGAAAATCATTACAAATCCATATAGTTTTACTTTTACCAGGGAAGGAGATGACGGACTGAAAAGCACTTTCTCTGTCACACATACAATGCAGTCTGACCCAAAAGAAAAAAATTCCTTACACCTTACACCGGTCTACTGAACAATGTAAATGCAATTTGTTTTTTAATGAATTATTTGCATACAGATAAGAGAATCATTCTGTGATATAAAACAACAACAAAAACATCAACTACAAATATGCTTATCAAATGCAATGGTTTGGGAAGTTACTGTCCTTGTTCCAGAAAGGCTACTTGGTAATTAGATTTTAATGTCATGTCAACCACCAGGAAAGGTAATTATTCACTTTGGTCTTTAAAGTCTTAAATGTTTTGCTGAATTTGTCTGCATCAGCAGGCTGAATAAGCAGGAGGTGCAGCTAAACCTGATTTTATACAGAAAACAACAACAACTGTCTATGCCTAGCATGAAGCAACAGAAAAGCAGTCCTCCCATTGCCCTTTTTTCATAGTGCAAAAGAGGTTAATTAGTCAGTTAGTCCGTGCTTTGAGCCCAGTCAACCACAAAGGGTTACATCAGAGGTGACCTTGTGTTGAAATGTACATGCTATTGTACCTTTTTTGTCTGTTTCCTGCAAATCAAATTAAACAAAAGGTTTGTAATTTATTTTGTGGCTTGATGAAGGGGATTCCCCCCAAAACTGCATATTGTCCATGTCATAATTAATAAGTGTTCTTTTGAACCTTTTTGTGTTTGGATCTCATTATTTATCTAATTTTAAATGACAGAAAAAATGTGTCATTACTTTGTTTTCTTGCATTGTTTTGGGGTCAGATGGTACCATGGTACACCCTCAAGACAAGCTGGTTGGGACAATCAGCATCATTTTCTCAAGTGTTGAAGACATGTTGAATAGGACAGTCAGCATAATTCTTTCATGCACATTTTTGTTGCTGGATGCTGACGTTGTCTTAAATGAATGAAAACTAAGAAATGAAAAGAAAAGAAAATCCAAAACTAACTTCCTATAAAAAGCACAGTAGGAATATTTATAATTACTATCTTCGGCAGACCTTTGATCATGTCAAAGAAATTGGTTTCAAGATTGTTTCATTGTAAAAATAATAATTAAATCACGTAACATTATGCAAAAACAGGGATTCATTCAGTTATGCACATGTCTACATTCCAGCTCAACACTGATAAATCACAACAGTCTCTTCATCTGCAGGTTCCATGAAGAACCACTTATTCCTATAATCTCTACACATTTTAACCATCCAAAAAGTAACCATTGAAAAATGAAGCGTAGTTTGTTTACTAGTAAATCTATTTCAGGATAAACTTTTAAACACATTTAAACCGGCTGCCTTTTTGGGGAACGGTGAAGTTACGTTTGATGAACACTCCTCCATCATCATGACTTTTCTTCTTAGGCTTCTTCTTCTTTGTCCTCATCACTGGCTCCTCGTCACTCTCCTGCTGCCACAACAAACAAAAACTCTGTTACACAAGCAAGCATGCAGGACCAAAGAAATGAACCAAAATAATGTCTGGCAAAGCACAGATTACAAACACATTTATGAAACCCTGCTACCAATTAGGTAACCACTGACCATTTAACTGGCCAATACAACAACAAAAAAGAGTGACCAATCCTGTGATACAAACTAAATTATGCACTCCCATTATCTCACTTAGGAAGAAGTTGAGCAAATACTTGGCTGACTTACAGACAAAACAAAACTGTATCATACTTTCCAACTCACATGTGACCCTGAAAGTGGGTCAAGGTCACCAAAACAGTGACAAACACACAAACTATAATGGTCTGTTGCTTTCACAGAATAATGGTCTGTTGCTTTCACAAGGGCAAGGCTTGCCAAAAGTCTGCATATTGTTTTGTTTTGTTTTTGTCTTATTACTAGGTGTTCGACTTGAACTTCTTGTGTGTTTTGACTGCATTTTTAAAACAATTTTTTATTAGTAGACAACTGCTGAAGACAATATGTCTGAGGCAGAACAGTAATCCTACCTGCAGCTGCATGTTCTCCATCTGTGAGTTGAGGTAGGAGATCTCCCGGCGATACTGGTCCAGTTGGGCCTCCAGCTTCTCCCTCCTCAGCCGCTCATAGTCCAGCTGTGCCTCCAGTTCACTGATGGTGCTGCAAGCACACCACACCACCACACTGAGCCACTGCATGGACACACTACTCACACACATGCACATTGCACACAGTCACTGCGTAGACACACTACCCACACACATGCACACCGCACACAGCCACTGCATGGACACACTACCCACACACATGTACACAGCACACAGTCGCTGCATGGACACACTACCCACACACATGCACACTGCACACAGTCACTGCGTGGACACACTACCCACACACATGTACACAGCACACAGTCGCTGCATGGACACACTACCCACACACATGCACACTGCACACAGTCACTGCATGGACACACTACCCACACACATGTACACAGCACACAGTCACTGCGTGGACACACTACCCACACACATGTACACTGCACACAGTCACTGCATGGACACACTACCCACACACATGCACACTGCACACAGCCACTGCATGGAAACACTACCCACACTGTCTGTGACAACAACATTCTTCTGCCATGAGCTGCTGAACCAACAGATAATTAGCCAACAATCACAATCTGTCAGCTGTGCAATTAGAAACACAAACTATAGCCAACAATCATATATAATCTGTCAGCTGTCCGATTAAGAACACAGAACCTGTAATTGTGGAACAATCAATGCTGACTAATAATATTGCTAAGAACACTGGCTCTGCTTGTTCCAACCTTCTGATGTGTTTCACTGATTGAAATGTCCAATCGTTCAGCTGAAGTAGCCAAGGATTGGTCTGTTTAATCACAAAACCCAGGTTCTGTAAAAACACTGCATTAGCTTTGTACAGTTGAACATCGTAAAGTCAGAAAAGCACTCTTGCAAGCCTGATTCAGTGCTACATCTGGAACACACAAGCCTGATTCAGTGCTACATCTGGAACACACAAGGCTGATTCAGTGCTACATCTGGAACACACAAGCCTGATTCAGTGCTACATCTGGAACACACAAGCCTGATTCAGTGCTACATCTGGAACACACAAGGCTGATTCAGTGCTACATCTGGAACACACAAGGCTGATTCAGTGCTACATCTGGAACACACAAGGCTGATTCAGTGCTACATCTGGAACACACAAGGCTGATTCAGTGCTACATCTGGAACACACAAGCCTGATTCAGTGCTACATCTGGAACACACAGGGCTGCACATGGACTCAGGTATATGTGGCATGCACAAATACAGCATGCTGAAACCACTTCAAGCAAAAAAAAAAGGGGGAAAAATCCCAAACCAGAAATGTCATGCACTCACTGGTCCTTATCGCGCATTTCCCGGATACGACGTCTGTCTTCTGACAGGGTGCCACCTAGCTGTACAAAGTTTTTCTTGGCAATCTCCAGCAGTCGCTCAAGTTCCTCAACACGTAACTTGGCCCGGCCTGAAAAACAAACAGTTCAGAGGCATTGTTCATGTGACTGATAAAATGTGGCTGGTGTTGTCAACTGGGCAAACAGAAGCATGGACAATCTGTACTATTGTAGATCATCTCTGTAAACTTCATGCATTGGTCTTGGTCACGCATGCTGGGAAAATGTTACTGTATTCGCTATAAATAATGTCATAATATTATACAAAGTTTGAACTTGACTGGAAAAGACATTAACAAAGCGATACAATTTTCAGTTTCAATCACTGATGCAATAGTGACCTTGAAATAGTCAAGGTCATTGCGCATGGTATGAATGGCAAGCTCGTAAGTATTTAGCTACATGTATTATCACTCAGGTTTGACACTTGTCATATATAATATCCAAGAATGGCAATGGTAATGTTTATGCCACAGTTGGCAATTTCAACGCTCATCACTTCATAATTATAGTCACTTTTTTATGTCAGCAATGTTAACATTTGTGCCACGGTTGGCCATCTCAATATTCATCACTTCATATGGTCACTTCTTTTTAGTCAGAAAAAACACAAACAAACAAACAAAAACAGAGGTGCTTGAGATAAATGCATTTTCAACTGCAACCTGGCCAGCTATTTTCTAGTGCTTTTGTATGAATTGTTACATGGCCTTTTTCTGATGTCCCTGCAGATCTTTCTTCAATTAATAATTACCAGCTTTACTTTTCTTTGTCTGAACATTTTCCCACCACCACACCTATCTGACTTCTTGTTCCTCCTTGCTATAGCATTTAATGGTCTTTTTTACCTTCTGGTGCACCTCAAAGAACAGCCTCAAGTAAAAATATTGTTTTAAAAACAACAACAGCAAGAACACCCTGTTATCTCCACTCTTAATCTTCTGAATATTTCATCTGATCTCACCAACGCTCCTGTTTGACTAACTAATAACACTATCAACACTTACCTTTCGCATCACTGCTATCTTTCTTTTTTCTGCCTCTCCTGTGGCTGCCTGTCACTGAACTGTCATCTTCATCTTCATCCTCTGACCCCACCACCACTGATGTGTCTTCCTCTGCAACAAGTTACAACCATCACTTTCAGTATTATGAATATTCTCCACCTCCAATTCATCAGCTATTGGGTACTATGTCAGGCACTGCACAGAGAATGTGGATGTCTGTGGTTTGTGCTCAGGGACATTCTGTCTGCACACCTACACAAGTGGGATCACTCATTACACTAAATAAAGATCATGTCTTGAGTTCAGTAACTAATTCATACCAGCTGCTTCAGACAAAATCTTCCACTTTTATCTGTTATGTATTTTTTACATGTTAAATAACTGATATTAAACAATGACATGCTCACGTAAACAGTTCCTTCAAAAGCATGTTGCCTCACACACGTCTGTTGCAGATGCACAGTGGGCCTCATATTACATTCACAGATGAACCCACAGTGTGTCTCTAGTCATAAGGACTAAGATACAGGTGAAGGTGTACACATCACAAAACTGATCCTGTTTTCACTAGGGACAACTCTGCAACATATGTGAAGCTACTGATGCTGAGTTTTTGCCAAAGCTGCTGAAGTATATTGGTATTTATTTTTGAAGGCAATTCAATAAATCAAATTAAATAATATGAAAACAGTTTGCTTACATGAAAGACTTCAATGGCTGAATATCATGTCAGAAAAACAATATTATGCTGGTGTCCAAATGTTGAGCACAATTTGTAAAACTGCTCCTAAATCATTCTAATACCTGATCACCTCACTATCACTGACTTGGGTTTGACAACTCAACTGTATGAAACAGGTCAGGGGACCTCGTGTTAAAATGAACAAACTATAACATTAACTGAACACAGCAATCCAATATTTTCCCTGGACATCTCTTTGCTTAAGATGATCTACCCTCAAACTGAGTTTGGTTGCACAAGACTCATTGGTTTAGAACTAATAAAGATAATATAGTAGAAACCATCATATTTTGATGATATAAGCCCACACTGTGACCTTGACCTTGAAGATATAATCCATTTTTTTTCGCATGACATTCCAGCTTGTGGTGGTGCACCACAGTACCAAGTTTGGTGACAAAAGGTTGCATACAAACACTCACCAGGGTCTCCTCCCAACAGTTTGACACAGGCCAGGTGAGCGAAGCGACGTGCGATATCCCTGGGCGTCTCCCCTGCTGCGTTGCTGATCTCCACATCTGCCCCCATCTCCACCAGCCACTGCAGGATGTGCAGGTGGCCTTGGCCAGCCGCTGAACACACAGCAGAGTCAGAATCAACTTCACACTGGGGCTGGAGACAGGGAGAAACTCAAAGCAGACAGACACTGAAGACACAGCAGAGTCAGAATCAACTTCACACTGGGGCTGGAGACAGGGAGAAACTCAAAGCAGACAGACACTGAAGACACAGCAGAGTCAGAATCAACTTCACACTGGGGCTGGAGACAGGGAGAAACTCAAAGCAGACAGACACTGAAGACACAGCAGAGTCAGAATCAACTTCACACTGGGGCTGGAGACAGGAGAAACTCAAAGCAGACAGACACTGAAGACACAGCAGAGTCAGAATCAACTTCACACTGGGGCTGGAGACAGGAGAAACTCAAAGCAGACAGACACTGAAGACACAGCAGTCAGAACCAGCAACTTCATGTTGGAGCTGGAGACAGGGGAAAACTCAAAGCAGACTAAGTTTGATTGTTAAGCAGCTTCTGTGTGTGTGTGCATGTATATGTGTGTGTGTGTGTGTGTGTGTGTGTGTGTGTGTGTGTGTGTGTGTGTGTGTGTGTGTGTGTGTGTGTGTGTGTGTATGTATGTGTGTGTGTGTTTGTGTGTGTGTGTGTGTGTGTGTGTGTGTGTGTGTGTGTGTGTGTGTGTGTTTGTGTTTGTGTGTGTGTGTGTGTGTGTGTGTGCATTCCTCTGTGTGTGTGTGTGTGCGTGCGTGCGTGCGTGCGTGCGTGCGTGCGTGTGTGTAGAAGACCTTTCCAAAAATGAAAACAAAACTGATTGTGTCTGTCATCCGTTTCAACTCTCCTGCCTCTCGGGCAGCAACGTCCCCTCTTCAGCTGGTTAATACCAGGAAGTATTATGACAGTATTATGCCTGTGTGAAACACTTGAGTCTGTCAGGGCATTATGCCCTGACAGACTCAAGTGTTTCGCACAGGCATAATACTGAATGAACTTACAGGATACTAGTCAAGTGAAAATAGTTCACATTTGAGTTTAATTCTGTACATGTTAGAATGCACACACATGCATGCACACATGCACGCACATGCACACACACACACACACACACACACACACACACACACACACACACACACACACACACACACACACAGTTCATGTTCATGCTGCTGAGTGGCACAATCCCTGTGGTTGGCCCAAGTGATGGGACATTCAAGAAATAGCAGACAAAAGTGGGTGAAAGGAAGTTCTGTACTTCTCCAAGCTTTACCTTTGTGAGCCAAAGTAGACCCCTTGTCATCTCGCTCATTGATATTGACAACACCATTTTCAACCAGGATCCTCAGGTGGTCCAGTTCCCCATTGTAGGCTGCAACATGAGCTGGGAATGCCAGGTCTGCACAGGAAACGATAACAACAATAACAATATACTTTATTCATCCCAGTGGGAAATTAAAGCTGTTGTTCGATCTTATACATTAATGTACAACAAACATTTGTACTGCACGTACCTCAATAATTCAAAGTCATGAAATGGACACATGTACTCACTCTTGGACATACACCCCCTGTCTCTCAATCTACATACGCTAAAGCATTGATCTAATGCTAATGCCTACATAAAAACTCTCACATTAAATAAAATCATTATGTACACAGCTCCCCCATGCTCCCTTGGAAAGTTATCATCCTCAGCAGAAGTCCTGACTTATGCACACACACGGTTAATGACTGTTATAATTTTCATTAAAAACTGAAAGAGCTGAGGGTAAAAATGAGCTTTATAAACATTTTGCAGTCCTTCAACATATGCTGCATGGCTTCAACATGTGCTGTGTAACTTTGAACATGTACTGTGCAGCATAAACATCCACCAACCACACCTTACTGCTAATTATAGTCACACAAATCACAGTCAATGGTTTTGTTTGTTAGTTTTTTAACATCCAATGAAGAAAATGTTTTATTATCAATTATGGCAATAAAATGCTTCCTGGGAACTTTCCACATTTGATTTAAGTCATGAGAACATTTACTGAACCCGGAATTGTTTTATCTGGGCTGATAAAATGCAGCCGCATTTTGATTTAAACGTAATTATACATGACTTAGAACTTACAATACCATGCCAAAATGACATAAAAAGCCACATACTTTACACTTTTTGTATTGTTTGGTTCTGTACCACATCTGGTTGATGGGGACACAAAAAGCCACGTACTCTACACTTTTTGTATTGTTCAGTTCTGTGCCACATCTGGTTGATGATGACATAAAAGGCCACATACTCTACACTTTTGATGTATTATTCTCCTTGCAGAACTGGTTACATACCTTCAAATCCCCCCCTCTTCCAATGTAGACCCCCACCCCCATACCCCTTCCTTTGACACACATAGCCATTTACAAAATCCCAAGCACTCACTCTCTGCCTCCTCAGGGTGGTCCAGCTCATGCTGGACGTGGTCAATGTACTCCAGAATGTTCTCCTTGTAGAACTGCTGGGCAAGGTCCCGGGGCGTCTCCCCGTGGTCATTGCGAGCCCCGAGGGTGTGCTCAGGACATCCCTCACTGCTGACCAGGAACTTGAGGCACGGCAGGTGGCCCTCCATAGCAGCCAGGTGGGCTGCAGGGTACATCAACACGTGTTTAGCCAGGATGCTCAGCTGCTTCAGTACATGTAAATCTTTGTCACTTGGAATGGAAGCAGTTAGTGATTATCTGCTCCATTAAACACATGCACATGTATGGACTTATGCATGCACACACAGACACACACACACATGCACAAACACACGCACGCAACCCCCCCCCCCCCCCCCCTGCACACACACACACATCACAACCACTATTTTCACACACATTCAAAACCCCAAATTATTTTCTGTGCTTAATTATACTTTCATCCAGTAGTTACCTCTTCCGTCAGAATTATATCTAGCTGACCAACATCGACAGGTAATAATATTAAACCATCCATTTGAATAGACTCTTGATGTAAGTGCATTGTTTTTACCTGGTGTGTTGCCATTGTTGTCCACATCATCATGGCGAGCTCCCCACTTGATGAGGAGCTGCAGACAGCCCAGGCGGCCATGGTAGGAGGCCACATGGACTGCTGTCCAGTTGCTTTTGTCCACACTATTCACATCCTGCACAATCACCAACAGCAACACGGTCAGTGACTGTGCATCACTCTGACAACCACATCACCACCTCTCACTGCAATGCATTCAGTGGTGAAGCATGCCATCACTCCAACGTATTTGATAACATTACTCAAAGATGCTCTGTACAAATTTTTTTTAAAATATAAAATTAAAGAACATAATCATTGGAACGTTTTTGTAAGATGTTTGAATTTTGTTTCTCACTAGTTCATCATGAATCATATGATCACTCCATGGTGTCTTTCACATTGGCCTAACACTGATCATTATATACTCATATTGTTTCCTTCTTTCTTTTCTTAAAAAAAAAATTGTGAGTCAAAACCAAACAGTTACAGAAAGGGATAAAAACAGAGAGAGAGACAGAGACAGAGGCAGACAGACAGACAGAGAGAGACAGAGACAGAGGCAGAGAGAGAGAGAGAGAGAGAGAGAGAGAGAGAGAGAGAGACAGAGACAGAGACAGAGACAGAGAGAGGCAGACAGAGAGAGACAGAGACAGAGGCAGACAGACACAGAGAGAGAGACAGAGACAGAGGCAGACAGAGAGAGAGAGAGAGACAGAGGCAGACAGACAGAGAGAGAGAGACAGAGACAGAGGCAGACAGACAGAGAGAGAGACACACAGAGACAGAGACAGAGAGTAGCAAATGCTCAATGGACTCAGCAACCCTTACCACACCACTTCGCAGCAAACTCTGCACGCAGAAGGAGTGTCCATGAGCGCAGGCCAAGTGTAGTGGTGTGGATCCACGAGCATCCTTAGCGGCCATGCTGATGCCATTGTTGGCCAGGGCTTGCAAACAGCCCTCTTGTCCCCGGATGGCAGCGATGTGGGCTGGAGTCCACCCCCTGGGTGTCATCACTGTGGCATCAGCTCCATGCCACAGCAACCAGTGAAGGCACTGCACACAGGGGCAAAGTAGGTACACTTCTTCATGTACATTAAATAGGCAGGAACATTGGCACAGGACATGTGTCTGCTCCACACACCCCTCCCACCACCCATCCTCATTACCATCTTCCAACCAGATCCAGCAAAAAATGCTGTACTTTAAAACAGAAAGATATCTGAAATATGTGGAAAGTAGTGGACACCCTTCCCCCACCCCTACCCTGTCCCGATCCTGCTTGAAGTTTGAAAAATTAACTGAGTTCTGAAATGCTGAAACATGTTCTAAGTTTTGACAGATCCAAAAATATTCAGTCTCAGCAGGTCTAATAAGAAACTGAGTTATAGCGGTACTGTCTTATCCCCATCTGAAGGTATTCTTAGTCCTGGCTGTTAATCTTTTTGGCAGAGTTCCACAAGGAGGGAGAGTTGTGTATGGGCTAAGTCTTTCTACCTTTTGGAACCTGACTGACAGCAACTCTCCCACACACCAAAAAAAAAAAAAAAAATGTCATTTCATACCTGTGGGGTGCTGGTGTGGCTGGACATATGTCACTGAACAAATTCAAGAGGGCTAGTGGCCAAAGTTTCAACAGCATGAGCTTGAGCATCAGAGACTGGGAGAGGTGGATTATGAAGGGGTCCACAAAGCACCACTGTCTGAGTTACAGTTCCTGACCTCAAAAGTTGAATAACCCCACATATGCTGATCATTTATTGCCTTCGACATGGTAAAGATTTCATTAAGGAAATGCCCAGATCCCCACTAAATTGTGCAGCTTAATATGGCCTACTCTTAAACACTGACCTCATTAAGTTGTGTGGACTGTACTCCTGTCTCTATGCTAATAGTGACAAGAAAAAAGCATAAAGCAAAAAGGTCAAACTTGATTCAGTTTTCCCTACTGTAGTAGTAATAATAGCAGTCATAGTAGTAGTAGTAGTAGTAGTAGTAGTAGTGGTGGTATAAAACTGACCTCCAAGGCTCCAATATTGCATGCTGTGTGAACTGGTGTGAACTTGTCTCTGTCCTCCACCTCGTTAATACTGGCTCCATTTTTCACCATGGCTTCCAGGTGTAAGACATCACTGTTACGCACTGCATCATGAATACTTTGGTAGCCACGCCCATCTGTTACAGCTGTAAGAAAAACACAGAAGCATGTGAACATTTAAGCAATGACTTCATTAGATTTTATCTTGGAGTACAGTGAAGCTGGGTGCAGCAGCTTGCAGCCTATTGATATGACACATGATACAGTACTCAGACTGAACGTTTAGGGTCAAAGCCTTTAAATCTGGTTGATGGCAGCCTAAAGCTGTACCAGTTAATTTTCAACACTGATGTCACTTTGTGAGTAGGCAAAACTTTGTACAGTTTGACATCTCTTGCCAAGTGGAATCATCTTCTTTTTCTTCTCTGTAGGTGACCAACGTCTCTGAAGCATAAGTTCACACTTAGGACATAAGGGGATGTAGCAGGACTAGACAAATGAACTGATGAGAGATTTTTCACTCTGGGACAACAACAAAGTTCTGCAACAAACTTCTAATAAAATAATAACAAATCAAGTATTTGTAAAGTGCAAAATCTTGTCCATAGTGACTAATTTAAACGTGTGCGTGTGCATGCACACACACACACACACACACACACACACACACACACACACACACACACACACATACACACACACACACACACACACACACACACACACACACACACACACACACTCCAAAACAAGCATTATAAGTTTTCAGATTCTTTATATTTCATTGTGTGAGCAAGTGCTCTTTGTACGTTTTACAATAATCCCGCCCCGCTTAACGGATCAATGCAATTTCATTACTGTACTTTAGTAACCCGGGAACCGGAGCAGACGACGCTTTTGTTTTGAAGCGCGGCGTGTGGCGTAACGCCACATGGCCTTCACACAGCCGACCGGCGATAGCCGCCAGTGCGCGCCTTTTTCAAATCTGTTTTTCTCCCTTAACATTTTGACCGCTTGTTTGTTTACCTACTCTTTGTCTATCTAGTCCTTTTTATGCACTAAGCTATGTATAATATAATTTGGCATCTTAGAATGTTTATTTAACGTTTATTCAGACACCGGATCGAGCTTAATTAGTAGCCGATGCCTCTCTAGGTCCATTCTTTTATAGCCGTCGTCTGCATGGCGCGCTTTGTTTAGTACTAGTAAATGGTAGTGAAATGTTGTTTTGATTCGATTAAAGTAATTCCGTGTCGATCAATGCGTTATCGTATAGTATTTTACTTAGCTAATTTCATGTTTAGTGTTTATTTTGGGTTGAAATTAACTTATTAAGTATTGTGTACTGTAGAAGCTAAGTTGTATTCATAGACTACTTAATCTCACTATCAGCGCTGCTGCGACTAAGGTTACGCGCCCCAGGCGAAAGTTCGCACCGATTGTTTTAATGCTAGTCTTTGAGTTTGTCTTGCTTCTCTTACAGAGCGTTGTATTGTAATTGTTATGTACCATTTTAACCGTGGGAGCGTGCTCTTTATTCCGATGTAAGTTTTAGTGACATTTATATTTTGTACATTGTGTTAGTTGTGATTTAGTTGTACGAATCTGTATATAGACAGGCGCAAGCCACGCTTCCCACTCTTTGTGTAAATAAAATAAGTCATGTGTGTACATTTTGTTTATACGGTTTAAAAGATGGTAACTGTAGCTTTTATTTGATGTTTTTGATGTTTTAATTAGTTTAGTTATTGTAGAGGAAAGTGTATTTGTGCGGGCCAGGGAAACACAATTGTCAGCCATTTTGTGGTCCAGAGGGGCGATTTTACTGTAGCGATAGCGTGTGTTCCCTGTGGCCCGCGCCGTTCTCTTATCTATGCGTGAGCGTGATGATTTTGTGTGTGTGCTGAAAACTGTCTGCGGCTGAACAAGTAAAAACTGATTGCTGCCATACGCCTGCTGTGGTCTCCACTTTATTGACTCCGCTGCCTGTGTCTTATCCTGTCGACCACGCCGCTCGATTACAACTTTGGCGCTGCGAGAGCAGGATGAGCGGAGCTACCCGAGACCACAGCAGGTTGAGTGACCACGGCCCAGACCGCAGCAGACAACCCTGATGATGATGGCCAGCCACCAACACCACCGACGCCGGGTACCACAACTGACGACCCGGCTAGCCACCAGCACCACCGATGTCGCGGTACCACAACTGACGACCCCGGCTAGCCACCAGCACCACCGACGACCCCGGCTAGCCACCATCACCACCGACGACCCCGGCTCTCCGCATCATTACAACTTTGGCGCTGCGAGCAGGATGAGCGGAGCTACCCGAGACCACAGCAGGTTGAGTGACCACGGCCCAGACCGCAGCAGACAACCCTGATGATGATGGCCAGCCACCAACACCACCGACGCCGGGTACCACAACTGACGACCCGGCTAGCCACCAGCACCACCGATGTCGCGGTACCACAACTGACGACCCCGGCTAGCCACCAGCACCACCGACGACCCCGGCTAGCCACCAACACCATCGACGCCGCCGGCCAGCAGTCTCCATCTCCGCGGCCAGACGTCAGTGACTGAGTCAGACAGTGACGATGAACTATGCGTGTTAACACCGAAGAATCCAGCTCGTGCTGCTGTTGCTGTGCCAGTAGTGACACATGCCATCCAGCGACCACCTGTGCCTCTGCCTAGACGCTCACGACGTCTGGCAGAGAAGAACATTATTCAACAGTAACCTGACCGCAAAGTTACCTGGCGCAGTACCGTAAGTGTTTTGAAATTAGCTGTTTTGTTAACATGACATGTGTGTGATGATTGCATTTTATACATTAGTGTTCATGATTTTTATGTCAGATGCCATTTGTATTGCTAGGTTCATGGTATGTTTTTATCTTGGCTATTTTGTAGGTGCAATGTGTCGGAAACAACGGTACTTAGGAGAATTTTGCTTAAATGCAAATCTTCTAGTCTAACTGCCTGTTTTACTGGCAAATAGTGCGGATTTTTTTGGTGACCTAAATGGATTGTGAAATGTGATAACTCAGTGACCGGTTGCTTCAGTACATACTCAGGCCTTTTTCAGTAGGTTGTAGATATTAGAGGATCATTGTTTAAATAACAACCCTCTGTTGATCTAAGGCATAATGCCGCCTCTGATTTGGTCTTATTTGAAATCGCGGACTCTCATATTAAATATATGTTAGTCAAAGGATTGATTTTGTTTCCCGGTTCAGCCGGAGATCTTAGCCCATTCTAGGTTGTTACGTTAAATACGTCGCCTGACAGATTGGTGTTTTTACTCAGCGAGGACGCTGGTAGTGGTAGAGTAGGGGGGGATGTGAGCAAGTGCTCTTTGTACGTTTTACAATAATCCCGCCCCGCTTAACGGATCAATGCAATTTCATTACTGTACTTTAGTAACCCGGGAACCGGAGCAGACGACGCTTTTGTTTTGAAGCGCGGCGTGTGGCGTAACGCCACATGGCCTTCACACAGCCGACCGGCGATAGCCGCCAGTGCGCGCCTTTTTCAAATCTGTTTTTCTCCCTTAACATTTTGACCGCTTGTTTGTTTACCTACTCTTTGTCTATCTAGTCCTTTTTATGCACTAAGCTATGTATAATATAATTTGGCATCTTAGAATGTTTATTTAACGTTTATTCAGACACCGGATCGAGCTTAATTAGTAGCCGATGCCTCTCTAGGTCCATTCTTTTATAGCCGTCGTCTGCATGGCGCGCTTTGTTTAGTACTAGTAAATGGTAGTGAAATGTTGTTTTGATTCGATTAAAGTAATTCCGTGTCGATCAATGCGTTATCGTATAGTATTTTACTTAGCTAATTTCATGTTTAGTGTTTATTTTGGGTTGAAATTAACTTATTAAGTATTGTGTACTGTAGAAGCTAAGTTGTATTCATAGACTACTTAATCTCACTATCAGCGCTGCTGCGACTAAGGTTACGCGCCCCAGGCGAAAGTTCGCACCGATTGTTTTAATGCTAGTCTTTGAGTTTGTCTTGCTTCTCTTACAGAGCGTTGTATTGTAATTGTTATGTACCATTTTAACCGTGGGAGCGTGCTCTTTATTCCGATGTAAGTTTTAGTGACATTTATATTTTGTACATTGTGTTAGTTGTGATTTAGTTGTACGAATCTGTATATAGACAGGCGCAAGCCACGCTTCCCACTCTTTGTGTAAATAAAATAAGTCATGTGTGTACATTTTGTTTATACGGTTTAAAAGATGGTAACTGTAGCTTTTATTTGATGTTTTTGATGTTTTAATTAGTTTAGTTATTGTAGAGGAAAGTGTATTTGTGCGGGCCAGGGAAACACAATTGTCAGCCATTTTGTGGTCCAGAGGGGCGATTTTACTGTAGCGATAGCGTGTGTTCCCTGTGGCCCGCGCCGTTCTCTTATCTATGCGTGAGCGTGATGATTTTGTGTGTGTGCTGAAAACTGTCTGCGGCTGAACAAGTAAAAACTGATTGCTGCCATACGCCTGCTGTGGTCTCCACTTTATTGACTCCGCTGCCTGTGTCTTGTCCTTTGACCACTCCGCATCATTACAATTGTTTGTTAGCATATTATCTGTTTGTTTGTGGCTTGAAAAGGTGCTTGCACTGCACATTTGCACTGTTTTGTATTGTCTAATTAAAATCAGCATTTCTTTAAAAAATAAATAATAAAAAAACAAAACTTTTGTGAGTCCTGATCTTTTTTCACTCCTGGATTGTTCTACTTCTGGGGAAGAAAGCGTTTTGCCCGTATTGTGTCTGGCGAGACAGCGTATTATAGGGGTTAGAGTGAGTGAGGGCGGATCTATAACAGGTTTTGGAGTGTGCCTGGTGGTGGCTTTTTTTTTGGCGATCTCATGTTTGGATATGTGGGTCAGTCTATTCATCACACTCTAAACAACGGACCTCTCACCACATTAAGTAAACAGAAGTAGTGAATCTCACACTGAAACAGCATAACGCACACAAGCTTACCTGGCATTGTGAATGTAGGCTGGAAATTATAGGGAAAAAAACCTTTTCCTTCCCATCAATGGAAATGTTTACACGGGAACCAACGACCCTGCAGATAATGGTGACCTTATTAGTGATTGGTTACTGAACAGTACAGTCGTAATTATTTACTACAGAGCAATATGTAAGAACATTTAAAAAAGCAAGCAAACAAACAAACAAGCAAAAACACACAAAAACACAAATTGCTAAATTCGCTGACTAAAAGCCCAAAATATTTTTTTTTAGTTGAGAATTTTATGCTGAACGATAACTCCCTCAAAACCGAAAGGAGAGGTTCCGGTCGCCCTGGGCACGAACACAGCAAGGATATGAGCGCTTACAGAATCCGCCCAGCAAAGGAGGAGGACTGCGAACAAATAGTCATGCTGATTAAAGTAAGAACTGATAAGAAAAAACGCGGTAATATCCAAGGAGGCGGACATAAATTCCAGGGACATTGTAAGCGCCATGTTCTTCTTCCGTTAATAACTATCGGTCAATGTTCTGACCATTGCTGTCAGTTTAAAGGGTCTCCGCAGCGAGAGAGAGAGAGAGAGAGAGAAAACAAAAGGAAAGTTGGGGTGGAGTGGTGGGTGTTGCTGGGGCTGAGGAGGGGGTCGGTGGGCGGGTGAGGGTGTTTACTGCTTTACTGTGGGTATGACACCCTCAAATCAAAGTGCCAGTCTAAGCAGCATATATCGATTATCACATGTCATGCCCAGTGATCTTCCAATTTTTTAAAGTTTTGTTATCCGTCCGTGTTACAAAAACTTCCCAACAACCTTTACTTTTATTACAGCCTTAACACTTAGCAAAGAACAAGGGAAACTTAAAAGTCAGAATGTATTTTGTATGACATTTCAGTGGATGTTGAATAAAAACAAAGTTGCAAACATAGTCTGCTGTGAGCATGGACAACCCAGCCTTTAAGCTCATTGTTTGTACCCATGATATGTTTATCTCTTTAAAGGAGCTTGCAGAATTTGAAAAGATGCCAGAACAAGTTCAAATTGATGCAGATGGTAAGTCTTCTTTTGTTACAATGTTAGCCTAGAATCCAGTCTCCATGTTGTGTCAGGACATAATCTTTTGTTGCTATTTAGTAGATCTATCTAATAAGAAAAGAAATAAAAAAATAAAAAAAGAGGGGAAAAAGAAGAGTAAAACAGAAAGTTAAAAACGCAGAAAAAGTGTAGGTTTTACTTTACTTAGTTTTCTTTAAGGTTTCTACCATAGTCTTAATAAGGTTCCACCTCATTTTCACTGTGATCAAACTGAAAGTTGTAATTTCTTGTTGCCATGGAGTACAGAGTGTGCAGGGTTGTTACATATAACGTATGCAGTTATAGTTATTTAGTTCTTTGATTTTTACATCTGGTCAACCACAATGGGTCACCTCAGGATGAGTCACACATATATATTTATTGAAAATTCTTTTACATCAATTCAGAACACAAGTCACTAAAACACAAGTTTGTCTAATTCACTGTTAGTGTTACAATGTTTAAAAAGCAACCAATCATTCTATGTATCAGTCATTATAGTGTCAGGGGAAACTGTGTTAGCCAAATGTAAAGAAGTTTAAAAGCAGGGAGAGGATTTGGAAGAAAGGAAAGCGATTAGACCTAAGGCCATAATATAGCTTGAAAAATCCAATGTATTTTCACATTTTTAACACACACACACACACACACACACACACACACACACACACACACACACACACACACACACACACACACACAAAAAATTTTTTGGGTGGTGGTGGTATAGTTATTACAGATTTATTTTATGATTTTGCCTCCATGTTTATGGGAAGTACTAACCAGAAAGACAGTGAGCTCATATTCTTTCCCTGACACTAATGACAGGTTTTAAATTAAAACAAAAGAAGTACTCGCTTATGACAAATATGAAGCACATATATATATATATAATTATGGTGTTTGTGTTGTTTTGTAGGTTATTTTGCAAAAAGGAAACTAATAATTCAGCCCAGCAAACCTTGTTCTAAGTGTGGCAGTTTTTATAGTTTTATTGTACCGTGAAGGGGTTAAGAGGAAGCATGTGATGTGGAAATCGTTACATGCATGTGGTGCTCGCTTTGGCAATATTATAAATATAATTATGGCCTAAATGATTGTGTGTGTGTGTGTGTGTGTGTGTGTGTGTGTGTGTGTGTGTGTGTGTGTGTGTGTGTGTGTGTGAGCGTGTACATGCATGCATGTGCACGTGTGTGAGTATGCATGCATGCATGTGTGTGTGTGTGTGTGTGTTCATGTGTGTGTGTGTTTCAGTTCTGAAGAAAGACGGCTTTGGGGATGAACGCTATTTTCACTGCCTTGTAGCTGAGCCAACATCAAGTGGTATGGCCTTTAGAATAAGTTGTTAGTTTGAGCAAAACAAGGGAGCTTAACAAATGACAAATCACACCCTTTACAGATATAATATATGGGTTTTGACCCAAATGAACAAAGCCATGCATGGTGATTTTGTTACTTAGACTATGCAAGTCACTTGGAATTTAAGGGGCTATGACTTTGGCATGTTTCCATGCTCAGATCCTCCTCCCCCCCCTCCCCCCCATTACCCCGCTCCACCTCCCCCCCCTCCATTACCCCGCTCCACCTCCCCCCCCTCCCCCCCCCCCCCCCCCCTGCAAACTGACAGGGCTAAAAGTGGAATTTGCCAGGTGTTCCTTATAGTTATACAGAGCTGATTATGTACATTGTGGTTCAGCTCTCAAGGGAGATAATGCATACTGTTTCTACCACATTATAACATAATGGTCAACTTAGCTGAACTTATCGCCCCTGGCGCCGCTTGGTGGCACTGGGGGTAATTGGGGCTAGCGTCCGATGTAAACAAAGTGGGCGTGACTAAGCGAAGAGCACAATTTTGCACACTTTATGGACCGGTTTTGAAGTCAACTCAGACAATAATCATGCCAAACGGTTGTTGTTGTGTTTATGGGTGCTCCAATCGATCGGGACACTCGCTTCCAAAAGACACGTTTTGGAGGAAACAATGGCAGATCGCTGTGAGAATGGAAAATTTCACGCCAACAGGCAGCAGCATCGTGTGCAAGATCCACTTCCTTGAAAGTGACTACCACATCTCAGAATACGTGCAAGAAGGTATGTTCAACTTTTGTCTCAGATTTTTAGTCTTTGACCCATGCCTGAACTCGAGTGCATTTGAGTGTACCTGACCTAGGCTTACATCATCTGTCTGCTTAACCAGCAACAACAATCATAGGTATGATTTAGATCAGTTTAGTATTGACAGGGAACACCCGTCACGGTTATTTCATTTCACAGGAATTTCACGGGAACTTCTGGACACACTGAAGGCTGTGTATGACACATTAACAGACAGACAGAAACTTGCACACAAATTTATCTGACAGTGTGACATGTTAGTCATGTATGGTGGAGTTGCAAGGATGGAGCGAACAGTTGGGCATACATGATATTTGTGCACACACTTGTGTGTTTGTGTGTACATTGTACTCCAAATTTCCTGTCGTCATGCCGTGATAAAATATTTATTATAATTATATTTATAATCAGGCATAAAATTAAATGCAGCCAGTGTGTGTGCTGTGCATCAGCAGACTTCTAGTTTACGAAAGGTGTTTACATGTAAATCATTGATAAAGTAATATTATTAATTGTGTCTTTTGTAAAAGCAATGGTTTATGTCTGGTTGACAGGTACACCACACGTGCGGTGATTCCTGAAGAAGACTGCACTTCCAAGTGTCTTCCAATGGGCAAAGAGCAAACCGAAGATGAATTTGATCAATGCAACAGCGTTAGCATTTGAACATTTCTGTTTCATAATTCATCATATAAATTAAATATTAAAGCAACAGAGCATTTTGAAACAAAATCTTCCATTCTGATTTATTTTGCCACATTCGGTCTCTTCTTGTTCTACGTGTCATTTGTGTGACATGTTACTTTTGGTAACTGATAGTGATACCACTGTGAGGGGACAGGTGTAACTATTCCTGTGCTATTTTACTGACGTGCTTGCCAGTGATAGTAACACTAACAGTTAATATTCTATAACATGTATCTAAACTTTGGTGTTGTATGTCACTTTAAAGTTGCTGTATATGGTTGTGGATGTGATAATAAGATTAAGAAATTACAACAGAACTGTAAACATTTGGTTCAACATATTTATTTTTAGCTCAACACACTTTACACTATTTACAGCTACTGTTACAAGTCTGAAGCATTCAGTCTCATATGCAGTGACAGGTCACTGGCCTTGCTCAAGATTTCAGAACAAGTTGTAACAACTGATTTGTACATACAAGCATGTGTTCATGTGCAATGACAGGGTTTCCACTTTGTGTGATGTTATCCAGTTTACATGTATGCTTACAACATCTTCACAGGTGAAATATTTATGCAAGGACATCATTTGCTATAACAGCTAAATGCAACTGATTTGTAAAGGACATCATTTGAAATAACAATTAAATGCAACTGATTTGTACTTACATGTATATAATAATATATAATGTACACTGTAGTAGTAATAATTAAATGCCACATACCTCTAGTTACACGTGCTACATGCCATCCTAATGGTACACAGCTTTGGAGAATGACCCATATACTTGCTCAAGGTGTCAGTATAAGTTGTACTTATTGATCTGTATTTACACATTGCAGTAAAGATTTCAGTATAAGTTATAACAACTGATTTGTACTCACATACATGTAATGTATATATGTAAAATGCAGTATTTCCACATGCATATAATGTGAACATGATAACAACAGACACTTACAAATACAAGAACATCGTTTGCAGTAACACTGCAATGCAGCTGGAGGTAACTGTTTAGAGATTGTATGTATGATATATATGCATAAATATATGCATAAATATATGCATAAATATAACTAGAGGTATCATATGCATACAAGTGACAATGCATATTATTACTGATCAACACAATACCTATGGTCGTATCATTACATACATTTAAGTTGAAAGATAACGTTTGAGATTGCTTGTTTTATTCTATTTCTAGTCATGCACTGTAATGAATATTGAAAATGAATAGGAATGATGCTGATGTGGTAAAGGTTTGTATCAGTGTCAGTTATTCTGTTTGCTCATAGTATGCAAATTCTGGAGTATGCCAGTCTGTTTAATAATTAAACTGAAAACTGAACTCATGATTGATTGTGTCAGTATGTGTGTGAATCTGCTGCTTCACAGGACAGTGTGTACAGAAACATTACTGCTTCAGTTCATACTGATCATTCGCTGATATTTATGCTGCTGTTACTTAGTTTCACAAGGTCTCAACAAGGTCTTTTTTACGTCCATCGACTTTTGCACCTCGTTTCCTGCACTCCTCATGAAGCTCACAAAGCCGCATCTACCTGAAATTCATGATATTGCCGCAGAAAACCCCCGACAGAAAGTTAGAAAATTGTAACGTCGTGCTGTTGTAGTGCGAGCAGGCGGAACAAGTAAAAGGCCCCTAATACACCCAGCGCCACCGCACGGCACCAAGGGAGGCAATTTGCCCTAAGTCGTACATTATGCACTTCATAGGATATCTTTGAAATTCTGCATGCTGGTCACCTCTGCCAGTCTTCCTCCATTCACTCCTTTTTTTTCTTTTTTCTTTTTCCCCTCATGTCCTTGACTCATTTTCATTATCATAGGAGATCTTGACTAAATCATGACATCACTGAAATCTGTGCTGAGTGAGCATTTACTTAATTAACTGTGTTGGTTTGAGAGTGTGAAAGTTATAGTTGTGACAGTTTTGTTGTTGTGGTTCTTGTTATACCGGCACATCATTTTATCGGTCTAACTCTAAGCTGTTACTTTTTTGTAATTGATAGCTTGGTTAACGTCAAAATTCCCATGGGGTTGCATTACCGGGGCAAGACGTGCATACAGTATCTTTAAACTACCAGCAGCTTGTCTCCAAGAAACCATGCAACCTACCACAGCATGAGGGTAAAATGAGTCAGATAGCAGGCTGATCACAGGTTAACATTATTTTGAAATATAACCTCCTCATTAATTGAACAGTCAGGTATGCAGTCCAAAATCATTTGTTCCAAACACACTTATGTAGGTGAGAGGGATTTAGAGTCAGAATCCCATTTTTATTTATTATATTTTTTTAAATGGTTAAATTATTCAGTTTTGTTATTGTTTTCACTAACTCCAGTATTAAATTTTTGAATCTGAGTAAAAAAAAAAGAAAAAAAGAAGAGCAAATAATCAAGTCTGCTTTTAATTATTTAAATTTTAATTGACAAAATATTTTAAGTGGAAAAATGGACAATTAAGTCCAGTTTTTGTTACTTCATTTGTTAATGAAATAATGATAAAACAGACAAGGAAGTCCATTCTAGTTAAATGGTGATAAATAAAAATATTCTACTTATCCAGTGGCAATGTTTTGCGGCTGCCATATGTTGAACGCAGTTTAACTGTTGTGGCTTGGAAAAGGGGCTTGCACATGTTCTGTATTCGCATACGAAATACTTCTTCTTTTTAATTGTTTATGTGTTTGGGTCTTGTTTTAAAACACCATCAGTCATCCTTGTTTCAGCTGTATCTAACAAATTATGATTGGAGTGATTGTTTGTGTGCAGGTGAGCATGGAGAGAGCGGTGGGCCGATTGGGTACTGTCTGTACTAATACATGTATCTGCTGCATGTTTTTGTGCAGGTGAGCGTGGAGAGAGCGGTGGGCTGATTGGGTACTGTCTGTACTAATACATCTACTGCATGTTTTTGTGCAGATGAGCGTGGAGAGAGCAGTGGGCTGATTGGGTACTGTCTGTACTAATACATCTACTGCATGTTTTTGTGCAGATGAGCGTGGAGAGAGCAGTGGGCTGATTGGGTACTGTCTGTACTAATACATCTACTGCATGTTTTTGTGCAGGTGAGCATGGAGAGAGTGGTGGGCTGATTGGGTACTGTCTGTACTAATACATCTACTGCATGTTTTTGTGCAGGTGAGCATAGAGAGAGCGGTGGGCTGATTGGGTACTGTCTGTACTAATACATGTATCTGCTGCATGTTTTTGTGCAGGTGAGTGTGGAGAGAGCAGCGGACTGATTGGGTACTGTCTGTACTAATACATGTATCTGCTGCATGTTTTTGTGCAGGTGAGTGTGGAGAGAGCAGTGGGCTGATAGGGTACTGTCTGTACTTCTACATCTACTCCACGTGGGAGGGCCGAAGCTGCTACATGGAAGACCTTTACGTCACTCCCACCTGGAGAGGCAACGGCATTGGAACTTCATTATGGGTAGAAGTTACAAAGGTCAGCTCACTTTGCATTTCTAGTACAGCCATATACTACTACTACTGCTAATGCTAATAATAATGGGTATTTAGAGTACTTAACCCACACAAGCCCTAAGTGCTTACACATTAGTTAAATGTACAGTTTTCAAGATTCAGTGCATACAGCACACACACAGACACACACATGTGTGCGCACACATGCATGCATGCATGCATGTGCACCCATGCATGCATGCTTGCACGCACATGCACACATGCACGCACGCACACACACACAAAAGTTTTTGAAAAGAGAAGGTTTTCAAGGAAGATTTATAAGTACTGACAGAGGTAGAATGATGGACAGAAACAAATATTCTGTGCATTCCACTTGTCAACATTAAGATGTATGGTGGACGTTCTTTCTCTTACATGGATCAACACTCTGGAACACATGTCCAAAAGATGGGTTTTCTCAGACAGCCTCATCAAATCAGCACTCAAAACTCACCTTTTTCCAACATGACACTGATTGATGTGTGTGTATGTGTAAGTGTTTGTGTGCGTGCTTGTGTGTGCATGCGTGTGTGCATGTTTATGTGTGTGTGTGTGTGTGTGTGTGTGTGTGTGTGTGTGTGTGTGTGTGTGTGTGTGTGTGTGTGTGCACATGTGTGGGGGAGGTGGGAGTCATTCTCTGCTTTGGACTGTTAGGCTGTTTCAGATCCAAATACACATGCACACACATGCACACATGCATGCATACACGCACGCATGCACACACAAGCACGAACACACACACACACACACACACACACACACACACAAGGTTGAAGGAGATTGGACAGAAACTGAAACTTTTTGAAGTTTGTGTTTGAAGTACTGAGGGCAACCTGAAAGTAGCAAGTAGCAAAGTAGCAAGTTACAGCAGTCTAGCTGAGAGAGGACAAAAAAAGAAACAAAGGTCTGAGTTGCTCGAGTGATGAAAAGGGTTTTTCTCTGATTGCAGATTGTGTTATCAAAGGTTGCTTGAGTGATGAAAAGCGTTTTTCTCTGATTGCAGATTGTTTTATCAAAGGTTGCTTGAGTGATGAGAAGGGTTTTTCTCTGATTGCAGATTGTTTTATCAAAGGTTGCTTGAGTGATGAGAAGGGTTTTTCTCTGATTGCAGATTGTGTTATCAAAGGGTTGCTTGAGTGACGACAAGGGTTTTTCTCTGATTGCATATTGTGTTATCAAAGGGTTGCTTGAGTGACGAGAAGGGTTTTTCTCTGATTGCAGATTGCTTTATCAAAGGGTTGCTTGAGTGATGAGGTGGGGGCGGGGATAGCTCAGTGGTTAGAGCGCCAGACTTTCTGTGCTGATTCTTATTTCAGTGTCTGTTCCACCCCCATTTTACCACAGTAGCATGTAAAAGATCCCGGTCATTCTGCCAAAAATGCAGGTGGCAGGTTACAGCTAAACACGCATACACCTTATGTATGTGGCTTTGCATGTAGTGACATGGTGCATGGTTGTATGGTGTACACAGAACTTGCGCCGAGATGGCTGCAGTTTCATGTGGCACCAGCCATGCCAGTACTGTAAGTACACCACTTTGATGGATATTAAAAAACAAAAAAACAAAAAACTCACTATAAAGCTGATCACTCATGAAGAACCATATGTGAGCTCAGTGAGTCTGCTCAAGAGAGCAGAGAATAGTGGTATGTAAGGGATCATCAATCAATCAATGAGAAAGGGTTTTCTCTGATTGCAGATTGCATTATCAAAGGGTGCTTGAGGGATGAGAAGGGTTTTTCTCTGATTGCAGATTGTGTTATCAAAGGGTTGCTTGAGTGATGAGAAGGGGTTTTCTCTGATTGCAGATTGTGTTATCAAAGGGTTGCTTGAGTGACGAGAAGGGTTTTTCTCTGATTGCAGATTGTGTTATCAAAGGCTAGATTGATGAGAAGGGGTTTTCTCTGATTGCAGATTGTGTTATCAAAGGGTTGCTTGATGAGAAGGGGTTTTCTCTGATTGCAGATTGCATTATCAAAGGGCTGCTCACGACTGAGTTGGGCTGTTTTGGACTGGAACACGCCATCTGTAGAACTCTATAAACGGCGAGGTGGAATCAATCTAACTGAAAAAGAAGGCTGGCATCTCTTCAGAATGACCAAACCTGTCATGGAGGACTTTGTAGCCCAGGAGGAATCAAAGTTTTGATTCTTGCATGTCCACTATATGTATTCTTCAAAGATTTTCTCTGTAACATGTCATTTTATATGTTTTTTGGGGCTGTTTGTCAGCTGCAGAGCAGAGGCCAGCTTCCATTGGGCAAATTCCCACTAAAAACAGTAAACTAAGGTGACAGGGTATTCACCCTCAGGTACACATCATTTGAAATCACAGCCTGTGGTAAAACAAGACAATCAAAAGAAGTATTATGCAGGTGCCTATGGCTGACACATACCCCCTTTGCCCAAGTCATAAGATATATGATATAAAGAATATATTATGCAGAACACTTAACAGGCATTGCCATTATTGTTGTCACTTGTGATAATGCATAACTATTGACATATGCTATGTTACTTGGTGTGTTTATTAAATTTATAAACTTCAACTTTGTGAGTTTTTGTCATAAAACCAGACTAAATCAGGAAGTACCTTTTTTGGCGTATCAGTTGGAAAAACATACACACCAAGAAAGACAAAAGGGGGGGACCCCCCCCCCCCAAAAAAAAAGAAGAAGAAGAAAGAAAGAAAAGCAACAACAACACAACAGCAACAACAACAACAACAACAAACAAACCACCTAAAGAAACCATGGCTAAGGTGCACATTTTGCTTCCTCAAACAGGACACTGACTCTTTTTCATGGAAAACCAATGGAAACTATTTACAAAACTTGTGGTTACGTTAGTTCAGCTTATGAAACATGATGGTCTGTCTGCTGATAAATAAATGTGAGTTTTAAAGGGGTATGCTAGTTAATACATTGGTATATGATTATGTACACTGAAGCCTGGCAATCATTATGTTGAAGGGAGGGAGTATATACTGTAGGGACTTAGTTGGGTGGCTTAATAGCTCACTTCAGCTTCTGTGCAGTGTGATTTGAACTACCAGCCGGTTGAACCTTCAGACTCAGAGGTACTACACCTGTAGAGGCACTACACCTATAGAGGTACAACAACTGTAGAGGTACTACACCTGTAGAGTCAGTACACCTGTAGAGGTACTACACCTGTAGGTGTACTACACCTTTAGAGGCAGTACACCTGTAGAAGTACTACACCTGTAGAGGCAATACACCCATACCTGTCAACCCATACAGTTTACCAGTATAAAATAAAAATAAATCATTATTTTAGAGGGATACAGCCATATTGGAAAATGGATACAGGAAAACATAATTTTCATGAGATTTTGTTGTTGTTTTAAACTGAGCAAAAAGGTTGAAAAACTGTTGAACGAGCAGCTGACACATACCATCGCCAAATGCACACTGACTGGCTTAGTCCAAAGCCTAGTATAGGCTAAGAAATCTTGCTGGAAGTGAGATTTGAAGTCATGTGTGTGTATTTTACACAACATTGCTTCTTCCTTCCACTGCCACATATGCCAGTTGGAATTCAAAATGCTGCTGCCACCAGAGAAAAAACAAAAGACCCCGGCCTGCATAAGGGAAATACAGGTTCACAAACTCTGGACTAAGGTTTACTCCCCAAAGGGGCTGACAGCTATGTACACCTGTAGAGGTACTACACCTGTAGAGGTACAACGGCTGAAGAGGCACTACACCTGTAGAGGTACAACAGCTGTAGAGGTACTACACCTGTAGGGGTACTACACCTGTAGAGGTACAACAGCTGTAGAGGCACTACACCTGTAGAGGTACAACAGCTGTAGAGGTACTACACCTGTAGGGGTACTACAC
>OY757554.1:6020365-6022865 GCA_963584105.1 Alviniconcha strummeri
ATTCTTTTGTACACCGGACACAAAGACACCGCAGCCACAAGCAGATTAGTAACTTTAACTATGATTCATTTTTCACCGTTTAACTGTTGAGTGTTGTTCTGTCGCTTTGGGTTTTGTTTTAGAACACCAGGAGTCATCCTTGTTTCGGAATTCCTGTCACTTTCAGCAAAGCTCCGTAACTTATAGCAGAGCACAGGAGAACCCTATGACTTACAGCAAAACCCTGTAACTTACAGCAGAACCCTGTGACCTACAGCAAAGCCATGTGACTTGCAGCAAAGCCCTACGACTTACAGCATTGTCCTGTGACTTAGCCCTGTGATTTACAGCAAAGCCCTGCGAGTTACAGCATTGTCCTGTGACTTACAGCTTTGTCCTGTGACTTACAACAGAGCCTTGTGACTTACAACAGAGCCCTGTGACTTACAACAGAGTGCTGTGACTTACAACAGAGCCCTGTGACTTACAACAGAGTGATGTGACTTACAGCAGAGCCCTGTGACTTACAACAGAGTCCTGTGAACTACAGAAAATCCCCGTGACTTACAGCACAGCCCACAGAACTTCGGGCAGTAGTTGGCCAGTAAGGTGTTCTGACACTGAACGGTTGAGCACACCAGCATGTCTTGACAAGTGCTTGCTTCTCTTGTTGGTTCTGGTCTACTTGGTGTCGGTGCTGTTGTTGTACGTTTTGGAGTAGTCGTTGGTTCTGGTGTACTAGGTGTTGTCGGTGCTGTACGTTTTGGAGTTGTCGTTGGTTCTGGTGTACTAGGTGTTGTCGGTGCTGTTGTTGTACGTTTTGGAGTAGTCGTTGGTTCTGGTGTACTAGGTGTTGTCGGTGCTGTTGTTAATTTTGGAGTAGTCGTTGGTTCTGGTGTACTAGATGTTGTCGGTGCTGTTGTTAATTTTGGAGTAGTCGTTGGTTCTGGTGTACTAGGTGTTGTCGGTGCTGTTGTTAATTTTGGAGTAGTCGTTGGTTCTGGTGTACTAGGTGTTGTCGGTGCTGTTGTTAATTTTGGAGTAGTCGTTGGTTCTGGTGTACTAGGTGTTGTCGGTGCTGTTGTTAATTTTGGAGTAGTCGTTGGTTCTGGTGTACTAGATGTTGTCGGTGCTGTTGTTAATTTTGGAGTAGTCGTTGGTTCTGGTGTACTAGATGTTGTCGGTGCTGTTGTTAATTTTGGAGTAGTCGTTGGTTCTGGTGTACTAGGTGTTGTCGGTGCTGTTGTTAATTTTGGAGTAGTCGTTGGTTCTGGTGTACTAGGTGTTGTCGGTGCTGTTGTTAATTTTGGAGTAGTCGTTGGTTCTGGTGTACTAGGTGTTGTCGGTGCTGCTGTTAATTTTGGAGTAGTCGTTGGTTCTGGTGTACTAGGTGTTGTCGGTGCTGTTGTTAATTTTGGAGTAGTCGTCGGTTCTGGTGTACTAGGTGTTGTCGGTGTTGTACGTTTTGGAGTGGTCGTTGGTTCTGGTGTACTAGGTGTTGTCGGTGCTGCTGTTAATTTTGGAGTAGTCGTTGGTTCTGGTGTACTAGGTGTTGTCGGTGCTGTTGTTGTAAGTTTTTGAGTAGTCGTTGGTTCTGGTGTACTAGGTGTTGTCGGTGCTGCTGTTAATTTTGGAGTAGTCGTTGGTTCCGGTGTACTAGGTGTTGTCGGTGTTGTATGTTTTGGAGTAGTCGTTGGTTCTGGTGTACTAGGTGTTGTCGGTGTTGTTGTTGCGAGTTTTGGAGTAGTCGTTGGTTCTGGTGTACTAGGTGTTGTCGGTGTTCTATGTTTTGGAGTTGTCGTTGGTTCTGGTGTACTAGGTGTTGTTGGTGCTGTTGTTAATTTTGGAGTTGTCGTTGGTTCTGGTGTACTAGGTGTTGTCGGTGCTGTTGTTAATTTTGGAGTTGTCGTTGGTTCTGGTGTACTAGGTGTTGTCGGTGCTGTTGTTGTACGTTTTGGAGTAATCGTTGGTTCTGGTGTACTAGGTGTTGTTGGTGCTGCTGCGGTTGGTTTCGGTGTAGTTGTTGGTTCTGATGTTGCTGGCTCAGATGATGGTTTTGCTGAACGAGTTGCTGGGTCTGCAGTAGTAGGTGCAACAAGAGTTGTCCGTGGTGACGTGAGCACATCCGCGGTGGTGGGATCAAGCGTCGTTGGTGCTGTTGACAACACTACACACTGGCACCTGCTATTGTAGGAGCTGTTGACGAGAGAGAGAGAGAGGCAGACAGACAGACAGACCAGACAGAGACAGAGGGAGATAGAGAGGGGCAGACAGACGGAGAGAGAGAGAGAGAGAGAGAGAGAGAGAGAGAGAGAGAGAGAGAGAGAGAGAGAGAGAGACAGAGACAGAGACAGAGACAGAGACAGAGACAGAGACAGACAGACAGACAGACAGACAGACAGACAGAGACGGAGAGACAGAGACAGAGAGACAGACAGGCAGGCAGGCAGGCAGACAGACAGACAGCAAGGCAGGCAGGCAGACAGACAGACAGACAGACAAGAGAGCTATATTTTAACAT
>OY757554.1:6027865-6037865 GCA_963584105.1 Alviniconcha strummeri
ATAGCGCTATTCTCCGCTCTCGAGCAGACTCATTTCACTCGCATGTGATTCTACATGAGTGAATAGCTTTTAATAGCGCGTTTTTGAATATCCACCAGCGCTGGCATTGCTGGTGCCACATGAAACTGCTGCCATCTCGGCGCGTTCTGTGTACACCATACAACCATGCACCATGTCACTTCACGCAAAGCCACATACGTAAGGTGCATCCGTGTTTAGCTGTAACCTGCCACCTGCACTTTTGGCAGAATGGCCGGGGTCTTTTACAGTATCAGCCCAAGCACTGGGCCCTGTGGAACACCATACTCAAGCGGGCGGGGGTGGAGGGGGGACAAGGGGTGGGGTGGGGGGACAATACCGTCTACAATAACTGACTTTTCTCGGCCACATAAGTATGTGGAGAGCTGTGCCCCTAATGCCAAAAGATTAACCTGGAGCAGTTGATGGCTCTGCTGTAGTCGCTGCAGGCGAGGACTGCACGGGGGCAACAGTTGCTGCCTCCGCGGTGGTCAGGTCAGGTGTTGCTGGCGCCGTTGACACGGTGGTCAGATCAGGTGTTGCTGGCGCTGTTGACACGGTGGTTGACAAGAGAGCAAAAGAAATAGGACCAGACTGCCACCATTATTGTGGTGAAAGCATCCCATAAGCCGAAGATGTTCGCAATCTTTTTCATCATTATAGTAATGTATTTTGTCATTGTGTTGCTGTTGTTGAAACGTAGCTTTAACAACAACGTCGATGGTGCATTACTGCCGTCACCAAACACTACGTGCGTGCACCCCCCTCCCCACCCGACAAACAAAACATCAATAATACTGGAAGGTTTAGTGGAATTCTTGATGCTTGTTGTTCAACCTTCCTCTTCTTCTTCTCTGTCTGTGTCTGTCTATCTCTGCCTCTGTCTCTCTCTGTCTCTCTGTCTCTGTCTCTGTCTCTGTCTCCCTCCCTCTCTCTCTCTCTTTCTCTCTCTGGGGGTGGGGTAATTTGATTCATGGCTTCCATATTTTGGCTTGTTCGTTGTTACGAAATAACAGATGCAACACAAACAAACAGCTATGAGGCCAACTGAAAGTGAATAGAGTCCACAAGAAACGTCTGTAGCAAGCGAAAGCTAAGTTCACTGACGTCATCGTTTGTTAGTGTAGTGTCTGTCTGGAGCTTAAAAAAGGCGCGTGCACTGCAAGTTTGCCTGTTTTGTATTGTCCGGTTAAAACAGCATGCTTATTCACCAGCTGGGTGTTTCCATCATTGACTGATCAAATTAAAAAAGAAAAGAACAAAACAACGGACAAAAACCTCAGCAACAACAGAAAGCAAAAGCAAACAAAAACAAAAACAACAGCAAACAAACACAAGAAGCAACAATAACAACAATAAAAACAACAACAACAATAACAACCAACAAATGAACAAAAACAACATCAACAACATAACTCACCACACAGTCCGCAGTGTTTCCGACACTGGTCACGGAACTGTGAGTTGCAGACGTCGGCCACAAGCAGGTCCATGCAGCTCATGCCTTCTGGCAGCGTGTCCCGACACTCTGTGTCCGTGCTCGTCGTTGTCCAGGGTGCAGGTGTAGATGTCGTTGTAGGTGTAGATGTCGTTGCAGGTGTAGATGCCGTTGCAGGTGGCTGTGTCGCTGCAGGTGATGGTGTCGTTGCAGGTATTGTTATTACTGTCGATGTATTGTAGTGCAATGTGGGTTTACAGAGTGCGCATAACGAAAATAAAAATACACCTTCACAGAACGTGATAACCGCACTTGAAACAAAAGAAAACAAATCCACCGAGCAAATAAATAAATATACAAAAATAAAAATCGGAAAATTTAGAACATTAACTAAAAACCTGCTCACACATAAAATTATTCTTCAAAAACAAACACCTAGCTAAATTTGAATCTGGTTGTAGCCGGATTATTCAATGCTCTTTCTCTCTGTCTCTGTCTCTGTCTGTCTGTCTGTCTGTCTGTCTGTCTGTCTCTCAGAAGCTGCTCTGTGTTATATGAATGATGCCACTTCCAGTGCTGTTCTATGTATGGAGAAGCATGGCTGTCCCAAACGTGACCCTTTGTCCCCTCAGTAGTGAGTGGCTCCACCACACGCGGCCAAAGTGGAGTGAAGACATCGCTGAGCCGCTGCCTTGAATACCAACACCAAAGACAACTGTAGCCTCGTTGTCTCCAACACCACCACTACCAAAAACAACAACTGTAGCCTCGTTGTCTTCAACAGCACCACTACCAAAAACAACAAATGTAGCCTCTTTGTCGTCAACACCACCACTACCAAAAACAACAGCTGTAGCCTCTTTGTCGTCAACACCATCACTACCAAAAACAACAACTGTAGCCTCGTTGTCTTCAACAGCACCACTACCAAAAACAACAACTGTAGCCTCGTTGTCTTCAACAGCACCACTACCAAAATCAACAGCTGTAGCCTCGTTGTCGTCAACACCACCACTACCAAAAACAGCGGCTGTGGCTTCGTTGTCTTCAACAACA
Organism: Alviniconcha strummeri; assembly: GCA_963584105.1. Lineage (NCBI taxonomy): Eukaryota > Metazoa > Mollusca > Gastropoda > Provannidae > Alviniconcha > Alviniconcha strummeri. Next base: position 6,030,378 of record OY757554.1, read on the forward strand.
ACGACACTACCATCAACAACAGCTACAACAACTGTCTTCAACAACACCACTACCAAGAACAACAATTGTGGCTTTGTTGTTTTCTAAAACAACGCTACCACCAACATCATCACTTACGACACAGTCCGCAGTGTTTCCGACACTGGTCACGGAACTGTGAGTTGCAGACATCGGCCACAAGCAGGTCCATGCAGCTCATGCCTTCTGGCAGCGTGTCCCGACACTCTGTGTCCGTGCTCGTCGTTGTCCAGGGTACAGGTGTAGATGTCGTTGCAGGTGTAGATGTCGTTGCAAGTGGATGTGTCGCTGCAGGTGATGGTGTCGTTGCAGGTATTGTTATTACTGTTGATGGTATTGTAGTGTAATGTGGGTTTACAGAGTGCGCAGAACAAAAACAAGCATCCACATTCACAGAACGTGATAATAGCACTTGAAAGAAAGTATATATAGAAAGAAAAGAAAACAAATCCACCGAGCAAAACAACAACAAACAAACAAAAATAAAAATCGGAATATTTTGAACATTAACTAAACACCTGCTCACATCACATTCTTCAAAAGCAAACATCTAAATTTGAATCTGGTTGTCGCTGAAGTATCGAATCCTCTGTCTGTTTCTGTCTCTGTCTGTCTGTTTCTCTCTCTCTCTCTCTCTCTCTCTCTCTCTCTCTCTCTCTCTCTCTCTCTCTCTCTCTCTCTCTCTCTCTCTCTCTCTCTCTCTCTCTCTCTCTCTCTCTCTCTCTCTCAAAAGCTGCTCTGTGTTATAGGAGTGATGTCACTTCTCGTGCTGTTCTATGTATGGAACATGGCTGTCCTAAAATCTCTCCTTGGTAGAGAGTGGCTTCATTACACACGGTCGGATGATGTGTTCTGTGTGGACATGGCTGTTCCAAACGTCACCTGTCCCCGTTACCTCACTCACTGGCTCCATCCCACACAATCGGATGACGTGCTTGCTATCACGCCATTTGAGGATTTTAGGTTCGCGCAAAGCAAATCGGCGATCCGAGCTCGGGCCAAAGTGGAGTGAAGACATCGCTGAGACGCTGCCTTCAATACCACTACCAAACCACTACCAAAAACAACTGTAGCCTCGTTGTCATCAACACCAACGCTACCAAAAACAACAGCTGTATCCTCGTTGTCTTCAACAACACCACTACCAAGAACAACAACTGTGGCCTCGTTGTCGTCAATAACAACAACGCTACCATCAACAACAACTACAACAATTGTCTTCAACAACACCACTACCAAGAACAACAACTGCGGCTTTGCTGTTTTCAACAACGCTACCACCACCATCATCACTCACCACACAGTCCGCAGTGTTTCCGACACTGGTCACGGAACTGTGAGTTGCAGATATCGGCCACAAGCAGGTCCGCGCAGCTGATGCCTGCTGGCAGCGTGTCCCGACACTCTGTGTCCGTGCTCGCCGTTGTCAATGGTACAGGTGTAGATGTCGTTGCAAGTGGATGTGTCGTTGCAGGTGTAGATGTCGTTGCAGGTGTAGATGTCGTTGCAGGTGTAGATGTCGTTGCAGGTGGATGTGTCGCTGCAGGTGATGGTGTCACTGCAGGTATTGTTATTACTGTTGATGGTATTGTAGTGCAATGTGGGTTTACAGAGTGCGCAGAACAAAAACAAAAATCCACATTCACAGAACGTGATAACCGCAACTGAAAGAAGAGGATATATACACAAACAAAAGAAAACAAATGCACCGAGTAAAAAACAAACAAACAAACAAAACAAAAACAAAACAAAAAAACCTTTAGAACAATAACTAAAAACCTGCTCACATTACATTCTTCAAAAACAAACACTAAATTTTAATCTGGTTGTCGCCGAAGTATTGAATGCCCCCTCCCCCCTCTTTCTCTGTGTGTCTCTCTGTGTCTCTTTGTCTCTGTCTGTCTGTCTGTCTCTCCGCTTAATCAGTGTCTTAACTTGCGTCCAGTTGTTGGCCCACGATAGCCTGATGAACAGCGTAAAGCAGACTGTCTGGTGGCTGGCACACTCCACAGTCTATAAAAACACTCTGGCTGTTGTCTCACTAGTTTCACTGGCTGTTGTTGGACACTATAGACTTCTATCGTCCCCTGTTTGAAGCGCGTGCAGCTGGCTGTTGGAAAAGCTGCTCTGTGTTAGGATTGGTGTCACTTCCAGTGCAGTAGAACATGGAACCCTATGTATGGAACATGGTTGTCCCAAACGTGACCCTCTGTCCCCTCGGTAATGAGTGGCTCCATCACACACGGTCGGATGATGTGTTCTGTGTGGACATGGCTGTCCCAAACGTCACCTGTCCCCGTTACGTCACTCGCTGGCTCCACCACACACCATCGGATGACGTGCTTGTTATCATGCCATTGGAGGCTTCGAGGCTCGCGCAAAGCAAACCCACGATCTGAGTTCAGACCAAAAATAAAAAATAAAGATATTGCTGAGCCTCTGCCTTCAATACCACGCCCAAAAACAACCGTAGCCTCGTTGTCGTCAACACCAACACTACCAAGAATAACAACTATAGCCTCGTTGTCGTTAACACCAACACTACCAAGAATAACAACTATAGCCTCGTTGTCGTCAACAACACCACTACCGAAAACAACTGTAGCTTCGTTGTCGTCAACACCACCATTACCAAGAACAACAACTGTGGCTTTGTTGTTTTCAAAAACAACTGCAGCCTCGTTGTCGTCAACACCACCATTACCAAGGACAACAACTGTCGCTTTGTTGTTTTCAAAAACAGCACTACCACCAACAGCATCACTTACGACACAGTCCGCAGTGTTTCCGACATTGGTCACGGAACTGTGAGTTGCAGACGTCGGCCACAAGCAGGTCCGTGCAGCTGATGCCTTCTGGCAGCGTGTCCCGACACTCTGTGTCCGTGCTCGCCGTTGTCAACACTGCGGGAGGTGGTGTCGTCACAGGTGGTAGTGTCGTTGGTGATGGAGGTGGTGTTGTTTTTCTAGTGGTAGCTGGTATTGCGGTTTCAGCTGGAATAGTATTGGAAATCACGGGAAAGACAGTGAAGTCGTTTCAAGGGGAAGCAATCAGTTTCCCATAGCAGGCGGGACAATGAATCATACACACTAGGAAATAGCGGGACAACAAATAATACATACGAGAGGGAAGTATAGGACTTACATAATTCGAAATACGGAACAAAAAAACATTCATGATACAAAACTCATGGACAACGAACTATACATAATATGACATACCGAGTAAAGGAAGTATATATAATGCGAAATACCGGAACAACAAAACATTATGATGCAAAACTCCGGGACAACGAATCACACATAATATGACATATACCAGGTAAAGGAAATATACATTATACGAAATACAAGAACAACGAAACATTCATGATACATAATACCAGGACACAGTACTCTTGGTCCTTGGATAAAAGACACATTAATCGCCCTCTCCCCCTCACCCCATCTCTCTGTCTGTCCCTGTCTGTCTGTTTGTCTGTCTGTCTCTCTCTCTCTCTGTCTGTCTCTCTCTCTCGCTGTCTGGCTATATTTCTTCCCCCTCTCTCCGTCGCTTATTTTGGCTCCGTCCCCCGTTTTGTGTTGTGTTAAAGCATCGAGCTGTGCGAACCGAACCAGCCATCTAATCTGGAGTACAAGTGCGAGTACAGACAGACCTCAGCCACAGTTCTAAACACCACGACTTGTACCGCTGACAGCAGCAGCTGCTGCAACGACAACAACACGCTTGTGTCATCACTATACCTCCGGCACCATCACTGACTACAACAACAGTTTTACTTACAGCAGAGTCCGCAGTGTTTCCGACACTGGTCACGGAACTGGGAGTTGCAGACATCGGCCACAAGCAGGTCCGTGCAGCTGATGCCTTCTGGCAGCGTGTCCCGACACTCTGTGTCCGTGCTCGCCGTTGTCCAGGTGGATGTCGGTGAAGGTGGTGTCGTCACAGGTAGTGATGTCATTGCAGGTGATGTCATCACTGTGGGTTGCGCCAGAGTCTCTATATCATGAGAGAAAGGAAATGTAACAAAGCAAACCTCTTTTGCTTAAATAGACTGGGAAAGAGGCAACCACCCAGGACCATTCAGAATCATCACGTCTCGTGACATCACATTTATGACGCCATTTGACGTTCCCGATCACTAAATGTTGACGTTCTGTCTCACTACTCGGTGTTGATGTTCTGTCTCACCACTCAGTGTTGACGTTCTGTCTCACCACTCAGTGTTGACGTTCTGCTGTCTCATCACTCAGTGGTGACGTTCTGTTTCACCACTCAGTGTTGACGTTGTCTCTCACAACTCAGTGTTGACGTTCTGTTTCACCACTCAATGTTGAAGTTGTCTCTCACCACTCAGTGTGGACGCTTTGTCTCACCACTCAGTGTTGACGTTCTGTCTCACCACTGACTGTTGACGTTCTGTCTGTCTCATCACTCAGTGTTGACGTTCCGTCTCACTACTCAGTGTTGACGTTCTGTCTCTCACCACCCGCAATCAGACGCAGTAACACCACCTCATGAGTCAGTGACGTCATGAACAAGGCAGGCATTTGTGTGGAGAAAAGATCAGATACGTCACGAGCCAGCCCTTTTCTGCTCTTCACTGGCAAAGAGCGGACCAACATGGCTGCGCCCAATTTAAAGCCAAGGAGCAGTTATTCTGTATGAATGAAGACGGGTCAACCCAGCGAAACCTGCGGAAGGAAACAGCTGTACACTGTCTACGTCTTCAGAGCAACATGAGTTTACCGTTCGGGTTCCTTTTAGACTAAAGCCTATTTTGCTGTCTGCTTCAGTCACGCTTGTCCGTTAAACCCCTTGATTTTTTGAGACGTCAAAACGATTTTGGGATTCAGGCGACCAGTTCAACTACTCTCTAACAAACCATAACAGCGGTGTCCCCAAAGCCCCGTACACCACCACTACCAACTCACAACCGTCAGCAGCACCACTTACCACACAGTCTGCAGTGTTTCCGACACTGGTCACGGAACTGTGAGTTGCAGACATCGGCCACAAGCAGGTCCGTGCAGCTGATGCCTTCTGGCAGCGTGTCCCGACACTCTGAGTCCTTGCTCGCTGTTGTCCACAATGATGTCGATGCAGGTGGTGGTGTTGCTGCAGGTGATGTCGTCACAGGGGGTGGTGCCGTTGGTGCTGCTGTTGGTACTGTGCTTTCCACCGGAGTCTCTAAATCGTATGAGAGAGATGTACCAAAGCAAACCTGTTTTGCTGGCATAGACTGGGAAACGGGGCCACCACTCACAGTACCATTCAGACTCACCACGTCTTGTGACACCAGGGCCTGTATGTATAAACTGCAAATAGAGTTAACCCTTTCACTGCCCTAGCCTGTACAATTTCCGGGCTGAAAAGTGCACGTACACGCCTGCAGACACTATCTTTTCCGGTCCTATAACAATCTACTTTCATCAATGTGCGCTTTGATGAAATACTTTGACATGTGAATGCGAAAAAGAAAAGAAAAAAGCGTAAGGCGTTCAAATATTGCACTCTTATTGGCTGTTTTCAAGTGGCACCATGTCAGTGAAAGGGTTAAGTGCGGATAGCCTCTAATCCCGATTAGCTAGAGTCCATAGGTTCGGCCCTTGTGGTAGAGAGATACGGTTACAACGACATGCCGTTTTAGGCCGGCCGTGTAGTCCTACATGCGCTCCACACATGCCGAATTTGTCATCACTGTCACCGTTTAGAAGACAAAAGTGATTAAAGGAGTTATTTGCTCTCCACAAGTAAGTGAACATGGTGCTTAACGTCCACAGAAACCACAAGGCTTATTAGGGATGGGGAGATGGGGGCAGGGGGCGGGGGGGGGGGGGGGGTATGGAGGTTGGGGGAAGAGGGAAATTATATACCTGTCTCTGCATTGTCACCACCAGAATGACTCCTGCATTAAGATGGGCAGCGATAAGAGACATTTTAATGTTTAATTAATTGTGAGGGACAAAGTCACAAACAAGGCAGTGTCCACAGACCACAACTTTCTGAAGAGAAAAAAGAGCCGGAGCGGATTCGAACCGAGGTCCTTCCGCTTACCAGCCTAACGCCTTACCGCTAGGCCAAACCGGCTCACATTGCTCTCCATGCATATGGGCCCAGATTTATACCACCGTGGGACTTCCTGTCACCACTTTGTGTTCACGTTCTGTCTCACGACATACTCTGGGCCCCCCCCCCCCCTCCGCCCCCCCCCTTCCCCCACCTCCCACTCAATATTGACGTTCTGTCTCACCGCGTATTCTCTGTCTCGATCACCAACTCCACAACTATAAATCTGGACCCATATGCATGGGTTTGGCCTAGCGGTAAGGCGTTAGGCTGGTAAGCAGAAGGACCTCGGTTCAAATCACTTACGACACAGTCCGCAGTGTTTCCGACACTGGTCACGGAACTGTGAGTTGCAGACATCGGCCACAAGCAGGTCCGTGCAGCTGATGCCTTCTGGCAGCGTGTCCCGACACTCTGTGTCCGTGCTCGTAGTTGTCCTCACTGATGTAGGCGCGGGTGGTGATGTCGTCACAGATGGTGGTGTCGTTTTTGTTGTTGTTGGAATCGCTGAAATCATGAACTGAACGTTCAGTCAAGTAAAAACCCGATTACTGATGTTTGGGGAAAGCATCCTCACCACTCACAGTGACACTTGGGTAAATTCACTATCACTGTGCCACTATCACAATTAATTAAGACACCTTTATGGCTGTCTATATATGTCTGTACTTTTTTTGTATATTATGTATGCATAACCTGAACATGTAAGTTTGTATATGTTTGCTATCCATTGTTGGAACAATGTACTGACGTGTTCTATAACTGTGTTATATTCGTTAGAGTGAATAAAAGAACAAGTAAAAAAACAACAACAACAAAACAACAACATAAGATTTAACATTAACCGTAACATTCAGTCTCACCACTAGCCATTGAATGTAGCCTGAGACAATGCAGCAGTAAGTGTCACCACACTCACCGTGACATTACCCCCCCCCCCCCCACCATCTTCCTCAAAACGTAAACAGACTTTTGGACATGCACGGTGAATCAGACTTCACTTGTGCCTAGAAGAAAAAACAATTTCGCCATAATATCATCTTCGTGGTTGACTGGGCGTTAACTCTCTCTCTCTCTCTCTCTCTCTCTCTCTCTCTCTCTCTCTCTCTCTCTCGCTTCCCATCCCTCCATCCCTCCCCCACTTTGTCTCGCTCCCTCTCTCTCTATAAAATGCATCACGTTGTTTCCCCCAGTGAACTAATACTGTAATACCGTGGAGGAGGGCGACAGTTTTAAAATCCAGAAACAAATTTCAGCCACGGTAACCCAGAAACAAACGGCTTGCACCTACAGCAGTTGCTGCAAAAGGTCGGGCAGTCGACCAAGGGGCAGACGATGGCGAGAAAGTCACAGTCCAGACCAAGCAGCTCATCACACGCGGGAACGAGAGACTTTGCTGCC
>OY757554.1:6042865-6052865 GCA_963584105.1 Alviniconcha strummeri
TTGATTTGTGATTCGTTGAACTGCGATTCAACCAACTGTAATACACTGAGCTATGATTCACTGGGCTGATTCGATGAACTACAGTTGAGTCAGCTGCAATTCATTGAACTGCGGTTCACTGAGCTGTGATTTATTGAGCCTTTCAATTAAGATTCAAGATTATTTTATTATCTCATCAGAGAAATTAAAACGTGGCTGAACATTAACCACATCACAGACACAATAACACATATTTTATATTTAAAAAACTCAAAGAACAGCAATTGAAAATACAAGTTACATAATAAACAAACTAGTAATTTACGTAATTTACACACACACACACACACACACACACACACACACACACACACACACACACACACACACACACACACACACACACACACACACACACACACTGCTCTGACGTTTGAACCGATTTATTTGTTCAGAAATGCTCTTGAAATGCTATCTCGCTGTATTTAATTGAACTGATTCATTGAGCTGTGATTCATTGAGCTTTAATTGAGCTATTCACTTAGCTGTGATTCAGTGATCTGATTCACTGAGCTGTGATTCATTGAGCTGATTCACTGAGCTGTGATTCATTGAGCTGATTCACTGTGCTGTGATTCATTGAGATGATTCACTGAGCTGTGATTCAGTGAGATGATTCACTGAGCTGTCTGGCCCTGACATGACCTCCCGGGTGACTGGCCGGTGCACGTCAACGTCCCCACCATTCCTGTGTCTGCTGACAGCCAGTCTGTCCGGATGGACACTGAACGAAGTTCGCCTCCCTTCGAGAACAACGAAGCCACAGCAACCCCCCCCCCCCCACCCCACATATAGGCAAAGTCCTATCTCATCCCACCTGTCGACACACACTGCAAGCATTGGTTTACCACACCCTTCTCCACTCCAAGCACTGGTTTACCACACCCTTCCTCCACTCCAAGCACTGGTTTACCACACCCTTCTCCACTCCAAGCACTGGTTTACCACACCCTTCCTCCATTCCAAGCACTGGTTTACCACACCATCCACTCCAAGCACTGGTTTACAACACCCTTCTCCACTCCAAGCACTGGTTTACAACACCCTTCTCCACTCCAAGCACTGGTTTACCACACCCTTCCTCCACTCCAAGCACTGGTTTACCACACCCTTCTCCACTCCAAGCACTGGTTTACCACACCCTTCCTCCACTCCAAGCACTGGTTTACCACACCCTCCACTCCAAGCACTGGTTTACAACACCCTTCTCCACTCCAAGCACTGGTTTACCACACCCTTCTCCACTCCAAGCACTGGTTTACCACACCCTTCCTCCACTCCAAGCACTGGTTTACCACACCCTCCACTCCAAGCACTGGTTTACAACACCCTTCTCCACTCCAAGCACTGGTTTACAACACCCTTCCTCCACTCCAAGCACTGGTTTACCACACCCTCCACTCCAAGCACTGGTTTACCACACCCTTCTCCACTCCAAGCACTGGTTTACCACACCCTTCCTCCACTCCAAGCACTGGTTTACCACACCCTCCACTCCAAGCACTGGTTTACAACACCCTTCTCCACTCCAAGCACTGGTTTACCACACCCTTCCTCCACTCCAAGCACTGGTTTACCGCACCTTCCACTCCAAGCACTGGTTTACCACACCCTCCACTCCAAGCACTGGTTTACCACACCCTCCACTCCAAGCACTGGTTTACAACACCCTTCTCCACTCCAAGCACTGGTTTACCGCGCCTTCCACTCCAAGCACTGGTTTACCACACCCTCCACTCCAAGCACTGGTTTACCACACCCTTCCTCCAACCACTCAATGCCATAATTGATTACACCATAAGTCTCGAAATACTGTCAGCTAAAGGACAGTTTTTTGTTGGTGCTGAAATGACAGTATGTTTGTAACATACAACTCAGATTATATCAGGCGTTTCTTTTACAACTGCCCACGCTGCTTACGCCAGCATAGCTATAAAAAAAAACGTCCTTAATAAGCCTTTTGGTTTCTGTGGACGTTAAGCACCATGTTTACTTACTTACTCTTATCGAGACGGAACTTCTTCTTTTTCTTCTTTTTTCCCGGGACTGACGCGCCTCAAGTTTACGTGCGTGCTTGGACGCTCTGTTGCTTCCACAGTCGTATTAGTATCGAAACCTTTCGGAGGACGCTCGGTGAACAGCTGCGCGGAGATAGAGATCAGTGCCCCTTCAGTGGGGTAACCAGTTCTAGCAGCGTCTGCAGGAAGGTGCTGTCAACTTAGTCCTTCCGCCGACGAGGTAGGCTACCGCCGATGGAGGAATTACGACCTCTCTGCTAAAATTCCGAAGCCGCTATCGAAGATGTAAACTAGCTGTTAGGCGTGAAGAAGTTCAGAGTGCAGTTTGTGTGCTTGGCCTGCTCGCAGGGTTTCTGTTTCACTTCTTATTTCTTTCCAATTCGTTTTTACAGTTTGCGTGCCTTGCCGGCTCGCTATGTTTTGATATTACTTGGTTCGTCTCACTTCGTTTTTACAATTTATGTGCTTCGCCTGCTCGCTTGGGTTTACTTCTTGGATCGTCCCTATTCGTTTTTACAATTTATGTGCCTCGCCACCTCGCTTGGGTTTACTTCTTGGATCGTCCCTATTCGTTTTTACAGACTGCGTGCCTCCCCTGCTCGCTAAGTTTTACTCCTTGGATCGTCCCTATTCGTTTTTACAGTCTGAGTGCCTTCCCTGCTCGCTATGTTTTACTCCTCGGTTCGTCCCACTTCGTTTTACCGGCCACTATACTGTCCAGGCATGACGTCACGCATGCATGCCGTGAACAGGTCACAGCTGCATGGGGCTTTCACCAAGGACCACGGCTTTTACTGGCAGCTCGCTGGGTTGGCTCAACGGTACCGCGGACGCAACGCAGAGCTTCACGTCACTTAGATCGAATGTAGAAAGAAAAAAGAAAGAAAAAAGAAGAAGAAAGAAGCAACAACAACAACAACAACAACAACAACAACAACAACAACAACAACACACACACACACACACACACACACACACACACACACACACACACACACACACACACACACACACACACACACACACACACACACACACGCACTCACGCACACACGCACACACGCACGCACGCACGCACGCACGCACGCACACACACAGAGCAAATAACTGATAGCTGAGGCATTGCGTTAAAGTCACTAGTGCTAGTGAGCGTGCAGAGCTGTGCAAGGTACTCGCTGATAAAGCCTGGAGGAGGCGGGCACCCAGCACATAACCTTGCTCTGCTTCTGGCCAGGAGATCGGCCTTTCTGAGCTTTGCCTCCCTGGGTCTGACTTCAGCCAAATTCCGCTTCCGGTCAACGTTAAAGTGACGTGCATTGCCACGAGCAGGGAGTCGTACTTCACTTGATGTCTTGCGTTTGGACCGAAGTGTAGAAAAAGCAACAAGTACTTGATTGTTGAGGCATAAAAACAAAAGATAATTGGTTGCTGAGGCATAAAAACAACAAGTAACTGATCGCTGAGGCATCAGAACAACAATTAATTGGTGGTTGAGGCATAAAAAAATACATAAATAAAGAAAATAATTGATTGTTGAGGCTTTATCTTGTCCTGTGCTTGAAGAAAAAGAGCACCGTCCCACAGACATTCAAATTCTACTCTCAAGTAATGAGAGAGAGAGAGAGAGAGAGAGAGAGAGAGAGAGAGAGAGAGAGAGAGAGAGAGAGAGAGAGAGAGAGACGCATGTACACAATCAAGCAAGCACTCGCACCCAATGAGGGACAGTATAAAGTTCTGACGCTTTGAGCTACGTTCCAGGTGTTTAATGTTGCCATTCGCTTCACAGTCACAGCATCACGCACATGACTGACCGCGTGCGTCCCGGTCTGGTGGATTCCCTCTGTAAACGAGATGTGGATCGGTGGCATATGGCGTTGACATAGTCTCCATCAGTTCTGTGGAAAGATGAAAAAGAGTTAGACGACTGCACACCGATGCAGTATAACAGTGGTTATTCAGCGGTTATACAATGATTTACAACACTTACAACACAACACCGGATCACGTTACAGCCGCGGGTCACCTTCACTAAGAGAAGAGCCTTGTGATTTCTACTAAACCTGTGCAGAACACCTTGACCTACAGCAGAGCATTCCAAGTTACATATCAAGAGAAGACCTTCACTTACAGCAGAACACTATGACTTACAGCAGAACCCCGTGACTTACAGCAGAGCACTGTGACTTACAGTATTATATGGCTTACAGCAGAACACTGTGACTTACAGCAGAACACTGTGACTTACAGCATTATATGACTTACAGCAGAACACTGTAACTCACAGCAGTATATGAATTACAGCAGAACCCAGTGACTTAAAGCAGTATATGACTTACAGCAGAACACTGTGACTTACAGCAGTATATGACTTACATCAGAACACTGTGACCTACAACAGAACACTGTGACTTACAGCATTACATAACTTACAGCAGAACACTGTGACTTACAGCATTATATGACTTACAGCAGAACACTGTGACTTACAGCATTATATGACTTGCAGCAGAACACTGTGACTTACAGCAGTATATGACTTACAGCAGAACACTGTGACTTACAGCAGTGTATGACTTACAGCAGAACACTGTGACTTACAGCAGAGCCCTCAGAACACTGTGACTTACAGCAAGCCCTGTGACATACAACAGAGCCCTGTGACTAGCAACGAAGTCCTCTGACTTACAACAGAGGCCCGCGACTTACAACAGAGCCTTGTGACTTACAACATAGCGTTGTGACTTACAACAAAACCCTGTGACTAACAGCTGTGACTTACAACAAAGTCCTGTGACGTACAACAAAGCCCTGTGGCTAACAGCTATGACTTACAACAAAGTTCTGTGACTTACAGAAAAGCCCCGTGACTTAGAGCAGAGCGCTGTGACTTGCAACAGAGCCCTGCGACTCGCAGCAAAGTCCTGTGACCTACAGAAAAGCCCCGTGACTTAGAGCAGAGCACTGTGACTTACAACAGAGCCCTGCGACCCACAGCAAAGTCCCGAGAACTACAGAAAATCCCAGTGACTTACAGCAGAGCCCACAGAACTTGGGGCAGTAGTTGGCCAGTAACGTGTTCTCACACTGGGAGGCTGAGCACACCAGCATGTCTCGACAAGTGCTTGAGTCTGTGGCTGCTGCCTTAGATGTCAGTGCTGATGTTGTGGCTGGCTCTGGTGTAGTTGTAGTTGGGACTGTCGTCGTTGTTGGTACGGATGTTACTGGTTTCGGCGTAGTAGTTGTTGACTGTCTTGCGGTTGTTGTTGGCTCTGGTGTTGTTGGTTCCGGTGTGGTTGGTGATTGGGGTGTACTAGTGGCTGCCTCCGCAGCTGTCGCTGACGTGACAGGCACAACCGTTGAACGTGCTGACGTCAGCATGCTGACGGTGGTCAGGTCCAGTGTTGTTGGGGCTGTAGACAGGAGAGAAGGTGAGCAGAAGGGACCGGTTATTATTATTAATAATAATAATAAAGAGGATTTCTAGAGCGCCCATCTACCACACTAGGTGGCAGCACAGGGCGCATTACAGTAACACACACACACGCACACACACACACACACACACACACACACACACACACACACACACACACACACACACACACACACACGCAAGCAAGCACGCACGCACGCACGCACACACACACATACGCACACACACACACACACACACACACTCAGTCACACACACACACACACACACACACACACACACACACACACACACACACACACACACACACACACACACACACACACACAGAGTGTCGGACGAGGGGATGGGCAGGGCTGTGAAAAACAGTTTAGAAATAATTATTAAACAGGTGCGTCTTGAGGGCGGCTTTGAAAGAGGAGGTAGAATCAGAGTGGCGGAGTGTTTGAGACAGATTGTTACTGTCAACCACAGTGAAAAACTGGATGTTTCCATTGTGTAGACCTTTTTCAATCACAAAAGCAATGATGATGATGATGACGAGTTGATGCTTAATGTCCTCAGATGTCATTTGACATATTAGGGACAAGTTGTGACCAATGCCGAAGCACGGTTCAATAAAAGCCACATACGTAAGGTGTATGCGTGTTTAGCTGTAACCTGCCACCTGCACTTTTGGCAGAATGACCGGGATTTTTTTACGTGCTACTGTGGTAACACGGGGGTGGAACGGATACCGAAATAAGAGTCAGCACAGAAAGTCGACCCTGGAGAAGAAAATTCTCCCTGCCGTTCCAGCAGGGATTCGAACCCGCGACCTTTCAATCACGAGTCCGACGCTCTAACCACTGAGCTATCCCCGCCCCCCCCCCCCCCCCCCCCAAAGCAATGAAGTATACATCCACCTATATACTGCACGAACACATTCGCAGATGCAGCTGTTACCGTACTGGCCACCATAATTCTGTTTCGTGAACCAGACACACACACGACGTTGAGGGCCAGGACAAAACCCCGCAGTAGCCGTGCAGTCCGGATTCATTGTGAACACTGTGGTTAAGTTTAGAATGTTTATATACTGAAAACGTGTCTAGCAACTTCATTCTTCTCTTGCCGTAATGATAAAGAGGAGTGAGCTTTTTCAAATCACGTTTTGGCCAGCGTTAGTAGGTCAGATAGCGCGTGCGCGAATGCACACACACACACACACACACACACACACACACACACACACACACACACACACACACACACACACACACACACACACACACACGCACACACGCACACGCACACACACGCACATACGCACGCACGCACGCACGCACACACATACCCGCACATGCACGCACGCACGCACACACACACACACATGCACACACATGCACACATGCACGCACGTACGCATGCACAACACACACACACACACACACACACACACACACACGCACGCACGCACACACACGCATGTACACACACATGCACATACATGCACGCACGCACGCACGCACGCACGCACCCCCCCCCACCCCCACCACCCCCACACACAGAGTAAAATGGAGGCCTGAAAGTTGCAGCGTACACTGGCGAGAACAGTGTGTAAGCCTATACAAAGTCCGAGAAACGACGCTTACTGCAAAGCCCGCAGTACAGGGCGCAGTCGACGAGCAGCGGAGAGCTGCACACGTTCTCTATGTGGGCGCACCTCACGCCGCCCTGGATCGTGTCCCTGCACACACCCGTGAAGGGCTGCGCCGTGCTGCTGGTCACGGCCAGCGTGCTGCTTGAGGTCACCGACTGCAGGCCGGACGATGTCGCCGCCGGTGGGGTTGAGACAGCAGCGGAAGCAGGATGTCCGGCAGCGCTTGACTGTGGCGCGGACGATGGTGCGGTTGAGGACGTCAGAACCGGAGCCGACGGCCTGGCTGTGGTGGACTGGGTCGTTGACGTCCTCGCGGTTGTGGTGGCGGTGGTGGCTGCACTGCTACGGGTCGTCACCGCTGTGGAACCAGAAGCTGCTGAAAGAATAAACACCGTTTCTGATGCTGAAGTGAGCTGCCGTTGGCAGATACAAAGCAGTTGCCACCGATCACTTGCAGAGACACGTTTCCTTTGGCTGCCCTCTGCCTCCCCCCCCCCCCCCCCCCCCGCACCCATACACATTTCAAAATGGCCGCATTGAAACACCGGAAGCGATACCATGCGGCATTTCATTGGACGAATTAGCGGACACCTAGCTCGCCTTAAGAATTAGCAAACGGTAACTAACAGCCACCAGTGCACTGGCAGAGGCAGAGCCACAGATGCACTCAATGGACCTTTTCGTGGACTCGTAGACTGTTTGCATCGTTCTCTGTGTCAGCCCATTAGACAGCCCACTGGGTGATGCCGTGGACAGTACAGGCTGGCCAGTACCGCAGAGTTGAACAAGGTGCTGCAAGTGGGTAGTGGCCAATGCTGGGCCGGTTACTGGTGAAAAAGGTGTCTAGCAGACCATGGACGTGTCGATTACTAAGGTGTCTGGCACACCATGGATCTATCGGTGACCAAGGTGTCTGGCAGACCATGGATTTATCGGTGACCAAGGTGTCTGGCAGACCATGGACGTGTCGGTGTGTCTGGCAAAGCGTTCATGTTCATTCAACTTCATTTCCCCTAATCCTCTTGAAAATAGTGAAATGAGTAGCATGGCTACGTAGACGAAACGATAAAGATACGAAAAAACAATAACATTCAAGCTATACCAACATTCAGAAGAAATATTAAGACACACAAGAGGTGAAGAACGAATGCTTTTAAGCTGTGTACACATTTTCGGCCATTGTTAGGAGTCGTTGCTTCTCGATCGTTGATTTCGTGGAGAATACACTGTGTAGTCTGTCTGTTCGCTTCTTTGATGAAAGCTGCTTCTGCTGAAAGTCTTCAGTGTCCAGTTATGTATTCTGGTGGACCCGGACCTGGCCGGAATAGGTCAAAACTGGACATAAGAATAATATAGCAACTTTTGATATGATTCTTTGTGAATTCTCCTTTCCAACTGACCAGCAGGGAGCGAGGCTTGTGTGGTGGTTGTATACTCTGCAGTCTGACCCAATGGCAACATTCACTGTCCATATGCTTCCGGTGTCTTTGCTCAAAGCAGACCGCTAACGGAAGCTGGAGACATAATTAGCATGATTATCAATACCATCAGCCACTACTACAACAACAGTAACGACGACGACAGCAGCATCACTGTCTCCACCATCACCATAACCTCTACTACAAGAACAAACAGCGTCACTTACTACACAGTCCGCAGTGTTTCCGACACTGGTCACGGAACTGTGAGTTGCAGAGATCGGCCACAAGCAGGTCCGTGCAGCTGATGCCTCCTGGCAGCGTGTCCCGACACTCTGTGTCCGTGCTCGCCGTTGTCCTCACTGATGTCGGTGTAGGTGGTGGTGTTGTTGCAGGTGGTGATGTCGTCACAGGTGGTGGTGTCGTTGGTGTCGTCACAGGCAGTGGTGTCGTAGATGTCGTTGCAGGTGGTGATGTCGTTGGTGTCGTTTCAGATGGTGGTGTTTTTCTAGTGGTTGTTGGTATTGCGGTTTCAGCTGGAGTAGTATTGGAAATCATGGGAAAGAATGACAACGAATCATATATAATACGAAATATCGGGACAACGAATCATAGATAATACGAAATACCGGGACAACGAAGCATACATAATACGAAATATCGGGACAACGAATCATACATAATACGAAATACCGGGACAACGGAGCATACATAATACGAAATACTGGGACAAAGAAGCGTACATAATACTAAATAGCAGTACAACCAAGCATACATAATACAAAATACCGGGACAACGAATCATACATACTAAATACCGGGACGAATATACGAAATACCGGGACAACGAATCATACATAATACGAAATACAGGAATAACGAACCATACATAATACGACATACAGGGATAACGAAGCATGCATAATACTAAATAGCAGTACAAGAATCAAGAGCGTCACTTACCACACAGTCCGCAGTGTTTCCGACACTGGTCACGGTACTGTGAGCTGCAGACGTCGGCAACAAGCAGGTCCGTGCAGCTGATGCCTCCTGGCAGCGTGTCCCGACACTCTGTGTCCGTGCTCGCCGTTGTCCTCACTGATGTCGGTGTAGGTGGTGGTGTTGTTGCAGGTGGTGGTGTCGTCACAGGTGGTGGTGTCGTTGCAGGTGCCGTGGCAGGTGTCGTTGGTGGTGTCGTGGCAGGTGTCGTTGGTGGTGTCGTGGCAGGTGTTGTTGTTGTTGTTACTTGTGGTATTGTGGTTGCTGCCAGAGTATTTGAAATCAGAAACAATAGTTCGGTCCAGCAAACTGCTACTTTATGCTTATACAGACTAACAAAGTACTCAAACCTTACCTAGTAGTAAGATTTTCAGAGTTACAATTAACCCACCAAGAGACAACAGGAAATACACCCAACCCTTGTCCTTGGTCATTTTGCACTAAGACTAAG
>OY757554.1:6055365-6057865 GCA_963584105.1 Alviniconcha strummeri
GCAGTCAGATCGAAAGCTTGTGAGACTGTAAATATGGGAGGCTCATTGCGGTGCCGCTCTGTTGTGCACGCCGGGCAGGATACGGGTCTTCATACTCACATGACCCTGAATCAGTGTGATAAAAGAGAGAGAGAGAGAGAGAGAGAGAGAGAGAGAGAGAGAGAGAGAGAGAGAGAGAGAGAGAGAGAGAGAGAGAGAGAGAGAGAGAGAGAGAGAGAGGAGGAGGAGGAGGAGGAGGAGGAGAAAGGTGAAATACCAGTCCCAGAACCACCAGTATCAGACAGTGGTGAAGACCTAAAAACAGTTGATGTCCAACTGTGATCTATGCTTCGACAGTGGTGATCAAACCACAACCAGTTGACGATGTCTGTTATCCATGATTAGACAGTGATGATCAAACCACAAACAGTTGACGATGTCTGTGATCTATGATTAGACAGTGATGATCAAACCACAAACAGTTGACGTCTAACTGTGATCTAGAATTAGAGAGTGATGATCAGGTAACGATGCTTACCTAATGTTACCCATCATTAGAGAGTGAGGAGGAAACCCTGTACAAATGACGATGTGTACCTGTGTATTCACCAGCATGTGACAGTCCTCCGCAGGCACCTGGTCAATACAGTCCCCTTTAACAAACTCCCACAGGGATTTTGTCCGCGACTGCCGAGCTGAAGAGAAAAATGAAGTATGTATTTGGCAATGCGCTTTAGTGAGTGTCACTGTTTCATGCATAACCAGCAAGTCAGGAGGCAGTTATCGATCAAGCGACCAAAGGCTTTGAGTGAAGCGTTGTCAACATCATAACGTACGTATCATTTGTCCGACGCTGTAAGATAAACTATGGACTGGGCCTCACATCAGTGGCACAGACAAAACTGTTGAAGCTGGACAGAGTGCAGAACGAGGCAATGCGAGTCATACTGGGAACCACCAAGGACACACCCACTGAGACCATGAGGTTCATGCTAGACCTTCCACCAGTGCAAACCAGACAGAAAGTGAAGCAGGTCAAAGCATACTTCAGTGCCGTGGAAAATCCCCAAATCCCATTCCACGAAGCCTTGAAGGACACAAAGGGATGTAGACTGGGACGGGGAAAGTCTTGGATGGGTCAAATAGAGGACTCAATACTGCAAGTATGCCAGGCGAGAGAGCTCAAGCAAACCAAGGAGTGGGAAAGGTACCCAAAAGGAAACACATCTGCCAGAACACTTGGGACAGCACTGCCGAAAAAGGACAGCAGGCAAAACGGAGTCAGATATCAAGCCTCTCATTCAAGGAAACAACAAATCGTAGTGTACACTGATGGCTCAGTCACCAAATGACCAGTCAGGGTGGGGCTTCACTGTCAAGCGATATGCGACTACCATCCATAAAGACAGTGCACCCTATACGGTCTCATACTGATGGCTCAGCCACCAAAGACCAGTCAGGGTGGGGCTTCACTGTCAAGCAAGGTGCGACTACCATCCATGAAGACAGTGCACCCTACATGGTCTCAACCTCCAGCTTGACAATGGAGGTGGAAGCAGTCACCCATGCCCCCCCCCCCCCCACCCCCGCCCGTTGGATTGCCTCGAGAGGTGACACTCGGACCACACATGCTATCATCCTCACAGATTCAGTGAGTTTGCTTAAAAAAGGTGAAAGATGAATGTGTCAACACACACGCACGCACGCACGCACACACGCACGCACTCACGCACGCACGCACGCACGCACGCACGCACGCACGCACGCACGCACGCACGCACGCACGCACGCACGCACGCACGCACGCACACACACACACACACACACACACACACACACACACACACACACATCAAACCTCAACTCCAGTCTTCTAATCAGTAGAAGCATGCTAGGAAGTAATTTTAGACATACATAATTCAACATATGTGGTTAGATTTAACAAAGGATGCTAGGAAGTAATTTTAGACATACATAATTCAACATATGTGGTTAGATTTAACAAAGGATGCTAGGAAGTAATTTTAGACATACATAATTCAACGTATGTCGCTAGATTTGACAAAGGATGCTAGGAAATAACTTTAGACATACATAATTCAACGTATGTAGTTAGGTTTGACAAAGGATGCTAGGAAGTAATTTTAGACATACATAATTCAGCGTATGTGGCTAGATTTGGCAAAGGGGAATGGTCGTCCTGGCGTTGGATGACCCCGTCGTCGTTCCCACTCTGGTAGCCGTGGCTGCCATGACTGATCTTGTTGTAGGGACTGGCGGCGCACACTGCACCTAGAAAACAGACGCTGATTTAAATTATTTATTAAACAATTCACTCTGAGGCTAACTTGTCAATGTGTGTATTCGTGTATTGTTATATGCTGAACCAGTTTCGAGATCTAAGGACTATGTCCGGTCTGGAATAAAAATTGGTTCTGTCTAATGCCTGTGCACACCTGTGTCGCCGAGGGTGCCTGAAATGTAGGGTATATATAATTATATGCCACTGGGGGGTATCCTT
>OY757554.1:6060365-6085470 GCA_963584105.1 Alviniconcha strummeri
TAAAAATGTATTTTGCAACTTCCATCACGGGCTGCATTCCATGCATCTCTTCAGCAATGCATTCCTTTTGCAACTTCCATCCTTACACTGTTACTTCTCCTCATGGCCGATGCACACAGTACGGTATTACTGAAACATGCTAAGAGTTCGGTAAGGGAGGGTGATGATTGTGTGCATACTGAGGGTGATGATTGCATACTGAGGGTGATGAATGTGTGCATACTGAGGGTGATGATTGCATACTGAGGGTGATGAATGTATGCATACTGAGGGTGATGATTCTGTGAATACTGAGGGTGATGAATGTGTGTATACTGAGGGTGATGATTGTGTGCATACTGAGGGTGATGATTGCATACTGAGGGTGATGAATGTATGCATACTGAGGGTGATGATTGTGTGCATACTGAGGGTGATGAATGTGTGCATACTGAGGGTGATGATTGTGTGCATACTGAGGGTGATGACTGTGTGCATACTGAGGGTGATGATTCTGTGATGATTTGTGTGCATACTGAGGGTGATGAATGTGTGCATACTGAGGGTGATGATTGCATACTGAGGGTGATGATTGTGTGCATACTGAGGGTGATGAATGTGTGCATACTGAGGGTGATGATTCTGTGAATACTGAGGATGATGATTGTGTGCATACTGATGGTGATGAATGTGTGCATACTGAGGGTGATGAAGTGTGCATACTGAGGGTGATGATTATGTGAATACTGAGGGTGATGACTGTGTGCATACTGAGGGTGATGATTGCATACTGAGGGTGATGATTGTGTGCATACTGAGGGTGATGACTGTGTCCATACTGAGGGTGATGACTGTGTGCATACTGAGGGTGATGATTCTGTGAATACTGAGGGTGATGAATGTGTGTATACTGAGGGTGATGACTGCATACTGAGGGTGATGAATGTGTGCATACTGAGGGTGATGAATGTGTGCATACTGAGGGTGATGGTTACCTACTGAGGGTGATGACTGTGTGTGTACTGAGGGTGATGAATGTGTGCATACTGAGGGTGATGATTGTGTGCATACTGAGGGTGATGATTGCATACTGAGGGTGATGATTGTGTGCATACTGAGGTGATGAATGTGTGCATACTGAGGCTGTTGACTGTGTGCATACTGAGGGTGATGATTGTGTGCATACTGAGGGTGATGAGTGCATACTGAGGGTGATGATTGTATGCACACTGAGGGTGATGATTGTGTGCATACTGAGGGTGATGAGTGCATACTGAGGGTGATGATTGTGTGCATACTGAGGGTGATGAGTGCATACTGAGGGTGATGATTGTGTGCATACTGAGGGTGATGATTGTGTGCACACTGAGGTGATGACTGTGTGCATACTGAGGTGATGAATGTATGCATACTGAGGCTGTTGACTGTGTGCATACTGAGGGTGATGATTGTGTGCATACTGAGGGTGATGAGTGCATACTGAGGGTGATGATTGTGTGCATACTGAGGGTGATTAGTGCATACTGAGGGTGATGATTGTGTGAATACTGAGGGTGATGACTGTGTCCATACTGAGGGTGATGACTGTGTGCATACTGAGGGTGATGATTCTGTGAATACTGAGGGTGATGATTGTGTGCATACTGAGGGTGATGATTGCATACTGAGGGTGATGATTGTGTGCATACTGAGGGTGATGACTGTGTCCATACTGAGGGTGATGACTGTGTGCATACTGAGGGTGAT
Source organism: Alviniconcha strummeri (assembly GCA_963584105.1). Lineage (NCBI taxonomy): Eukaryota > Metazoa > Mollusca > Gastropoda > Provannidae > Alviniconcha > Alviniconcha strummeri. The sequence goes on from OY757554.1 coordinate 6,062,091, forward strand.
GATTCTGTGAATACTGAGGGTGATGATTGTGTGCATACTGAGGGTGATGATTGCATACTGAGGGTGATGATTGTGTGCATACTGAGGTGATGAATGTGCGCATACTGAGGCTGTTGACTGTGTGCATACTGAGGGTGATGATTGTGTGCATACTGAGGGTGATGCGTGCATACTGAGGGTGATGATTGTGTGCACACTGAGGTGATGACTGTGTGCATACTGAGGTGATGAATGTGTGCATACTGAGGCTGTCGACTGTGTGCATACTGAGGGTGATGATTGTGTGCATACTGAGGGTGATGAGTGCATACTGAGGGTGATGATTGTGTGCATACTGAGGGTGATGATTGTGTGCACACTGAGGTGATGACTGTGTGCATACTGAGGTGATGAATGTGTGCATACTGAGGCTGTTGACTGTGTGCATACTGAGGGTGATGATTGTGTGCATACTGAGGGTGATGAGTGCATACTGAGGGTGATGATTGTGTGCATACTGAGGGTGATTAGTGCATACTGAGGGTGATGGTTGTGTGCATACTGAGGGTGATTAGTGCATACTGAGGGTGATGATTGTGTGCACACTGAGGTGATGACTGTGTGCATACTGAGGTGATGAATGTGTGCATACTGAGGCTGTTGACTGTGTGCATACTGAGGGTGATGATTGTGTGCATACTGAGGGTGATGAGTGCATACTGAGGGTGATGATTGTGTGCATACTGAGGGTGATGAGTGCATACTGAGGGTGATGATTGTGTGCACACTGAGGTGATGACTGTGTGCATATTGAGGTGATGAATGTGTGCATACTGAGGCTGTTGACTGTGTGCATACTGAGGGTGATGATTGTGTGCATACTGAGGGTGATGAGTGCATATTGAGGATGATGATTGTGTGCATACTGAGGGTGATGAATGCATACTGAGGGTGATGACTGTGTGCATACTGAGGTGATGACTGTGTGCATACTGAGGGTGATGACTGTGTGCATACTGAGGTAACGAATGTGTGCATACTGAGGGTGATGAAGTGTGCATACTGAGAGTGATGACTGTGTGCATACTGAGGGTGATGACTGTGTGCACACTGAGCGTGATGATTGCATACTGAGGGTGATGAATGTGTGCATACTGAGGTGATGAATATGTGCTTACTGTAAGTGGTGTCTGTGTACATGTGTATGAATGTGTGGCTGCGTACACACTGGCGACGACGACGCTGGCAACTGGAAGACTTCCACAAAGCTGGCAACTGGAAGACTTCCAGTTCCACAAAACTGCCATACATCTTCGTTGCCGCCCAGCCCAGTGTTCGTTACGTCGTTACTTTGTTGAAGAATATGTTAATGTCTATGCGTGTGTGTGTGTGTGTGTGTGTGTACGCGCGTGTGTGTGTGTGTGTGCGTGCGTGCGTGCGTGCGTGCGTGCGTGCGTGCGTGTGTGTGCGTGCGTGCAGGTACGTTTAGCAGACAGAAATGAAACCATACTTGCAGTCACGACTATTACTCGGAGTTCTGATTTAGAAAGGCTAATTGACTCTATTATTAAAAGGGCCGAAATGTGCCGACATGTCTGAGGAAACAGACCGTGGTACTGTTGCAGAGTGTACTTGAGGATTTGCAAAACAGCCTTTATGCATCAAATGCAGCGCGCACACAAACACACACGCACGCACGTGCATCCATCAAACAACAAAGAAGATATTGTATTTGCACAGCCAGTCATGTTTTTTTTCCAGCTATAGGCTGACCATCAGCGAAGTGCGTGCTGTACGTGCGTCCGGTCACGTCGGCTCACACCGGACATGGAGCGCCAGCGTCCGGCCTTGACGTGGTTACTCCTTCCATTCTGCAAAACATATAGCATGCTTTAAGCTGCTGCATAGTATCCTGTACTGTACAAGAATTTTACATCCAACACAAACAAGTCTGACTGAGTTAATAAATGATTGAAAAAAGTTGATAAAGACATCTACACGTGGAAACAACTCCGTGACTAAAATGCATTAGTGTCACCATTCCAGTAATAAGCCACAACTCGGATAATGTCACAAGAAGAGTAAATGCTTAGACGACTCGCATTCAAAACTGGAAACTACTAGTTTCCATTGAAGTCCGCACTCTCCGGTAAGCTTAACATTGTTATGAACCAAAACTATCGCTCGGCAAAATTTGAAAGTTTTTGCTTAAATAGTGTGAGAATTGATGGTCGTGTCCATTGAATACATACTAGGCACTACAATTATTGCCTTTGCATATACAGCCATCAAAGAAACTCTGAAGTCTACAGGATAAGATCGGTTTGCTCAAAGACATCTTCAGGTAACGGCTTGCAGGCAGCGTGTCAATCTTGTGATGGCCTTTCGGGCCACAGCAGACTCCGCAACACCAGCTGAACAGTCCAGAGCGCCAGCTCCACAATTCTCCACAGCAGACTCCGCAACACCGACTGAACAGTCCAGGGTGACAACTCCACAGTTCTCCACAGCAGACCCCACAACACCAACTGAACAGTCCAGAGTGCCAACTCCACAGTTCTACACGACAGACCCCACAACACCAACTGAACAGTCCAGGGTGACAACTCCACAGTTCTACACGACAGACACAACAACACTAACTGAACAGTCCAGGGTGACAACTCCACAGTTCTCCACAGCGGACCCCGCAACACCAACTGAACAGTCCAGAGTGCCAGCTCCACAATTCTCCACAGCAGAATCCGCAACACCAACTGAACAGTCCAGGGTGACAACTCCACAGTTCTCCACAGCAGAGCCCGCAACACCAACTGAACAGTCCAGAGTGCCAACTCCACAGTTCTACACGACAGACCCCACAACACCAACTGAACAGTCCAAGATGTCAACTCCACAGTTCTCCACAGCAGAGCCCGCAACACCAACTGAACAGTCCAGGGTGACAACTCCACAGTTCTACACGACAGACACAGCAACACCAACTGAACAGTCCAGAGTGACATCTCCACAGTTCTCCACAGCAGACCCCGCAACACCAACTGAACAGTCCAGGGTGACAACTCGACAGTTCTCCACAGCAGACACGGCAACACCAACTGAATAGTCCAAGGTGACAACTCCACAGTTCTACACGGCAGACACAGTATCACCAACTGAACAGTCCAGGGAGACAACTCGACAGTTCTCCGCAGCAGACCCCGCAACACCAACTGAACAACCCACAGTGCCAGCTCCATAGTTCTCCAAGACTGCATGCAGGATGCCTCTTACTGCTACTACTAACATATAGAGTGAAAAACAAACACTACCTGATGTCATATTTATTTTTGAGGAAAAGTCGTAAACCGAAACCTCAGATCAGATGAGTTACGCAGATATAAACCTCTCATTTGTGCCCTGTTGCACACACATCCCGTCCCTAATAAGCCTTACGGTTTCTGTGGACGTTAAGCACCATGTTTACTTACTTACTGTTGCACACAGCAAGAGAGTGGTCTAACCGCGAAATTCTGGGTTGTTTGGGTTTTGTCCCAACAAATCTTTCGGCATTGAACAGTTTAAGAACAGGAATGTAACTTATAGCAGGGGAATGTGACGTACAGCAGAGCCCCCTTACAGTAGTGCCCTGTGACTTACAACAATCGTTGTGACTTACTAAAAGCCCTGTTACTTACAACAGCAGAGCCCTTTGAATGACAACAGAACCCTGTGATTTACAGAAGAGCGCTGTGACTTAAGCAGTGGAATGTGACTTACAGCAAAGCCCTTGAACTTACAGCAAAGGACTGTGACTTACAGAAAAGCCCTGTGACCTACAGCAGAGCCCTGTGACTTACAGCAGAGCCCTGTGACTTAAACAGAGCCCTGTGACTTACAGCAAAGCCCTGTGACTTTCAACAGAGTGCTGCGACTTAGAACAGAGCCCTGTGACTTACAACAGAGCCCTGTGACTTACAACACAGCCCTGTGACTTACAGCAAAGCCCTGTGACTTACAGCAGAGCCCTGTGACTTACAGCATTGTCCTGTGACTTACAACAGAGCCCTGTGACCTACAGAAAAGCCCTATGACTTACAGCAGAGCCCACAGAACTTGGGGCAGTAGTTGGCCAGTAACGTGTTCTCACACTGACGGTCCGAGCACACCAGCATGTCTCGACAGCTGCTTGAGTCAACCGTTGCTGCCGCAGTTGAAGTTGGTGATGATGTTGTGGCTGGCTCTGGTGTAGTTGTGGTTGGGACTGTCGTTGTTGGTTCTGTGGTTGGCAGTTCTGTCGTTGTGGTTGGGACTGTCGTTGTCGTTGGTTTGGGTGTAGTGGTCGTTGGTTCTGGTGTGGTGGTTGTTGGAAATGGTGTAGTAGTTGAAGGTCGTGACGTGGTTGGTGTTGTTGGTTCCGGTGTGGTTAGTGATTGTGGTGTACTAGTGGCTGCCTCAGCTGTCGTTGTTGGGGCTGTAGATAGGACAGGAGAGCAAAAAGGACCGGTTACTGTCAACAAGCCAGACAAGAGTAGTTATGCTGAAGGTCACATTATGTCTTGTCACTTCGCGTAAAACAGACTTTCTGCTTGATGTTCGTGTGGTAGCATGCTTTGTTTGAAGTGTATGTAGTATTAGTTGCGGGGCACTAAGAAATATTTTCGTATCCTGTGTCAATTGTCTAGCGTCCACTGTTGTCATTTCTAATCTTGTTTCATACCTCATCAAATCTCGGTGCCCTAAATAAATATGCCCCTTCTCGTCTTCCGACCACTCCATCTTGTCGGCTCCGATACTGATAGACTATGACTGTGAATTTGCCGAGTGCCCATATTATTACCGCACTAGCACGTAAAAGACCCCAGTCATTCTGCCAAAAGTGCAGGTGGCAGGTTACAGCTAAATAAGCATGCACATTACGTATATGGCTTTGCATGAAGTGACACGGTGCATGGTTGTATGGTGTACACAGAACGCGCCGAGATGGCAGCAGTTTCACGTGGCACCAGCCATGCCAGCGCTGTAAGTACACCGCTTCGGTGGATATTCAAAAACACGCTATGAAAAGCTAGTCACTCATGTAGAATCACATGCGAGCGCAATGAGTCTGCTCAAGAGAGTGGAGAATAGCGCTATATAAAAGCGCTCAACAACAACAACAACGTGAAATCTGACGATTCACGGAGAGAAAACCATCAGTATTCCTCTATGGTACAGTGGCTTAAATTCTACTGGTTTGCGCAGCTCCAAGTCAGTGTGAACATGCAGAATGCCTGCGCTGTGCAGCATCGCACAGATCGTCGGATGATTCAGTGAAAAGAAGCCTGAGGCACCAGTATAAACCACCCGTAACATTATCACTACCACTGATTTAGGGCAGTCATTTTTAAGAGGGGGTCCCGGGAAAGGGTAATTTTATGTGATCTGCACAGCTTGATGCCAGTATTTTATTTTTATATTTTTTTAAATCTATTAATTACTTTTTACCAGGATGTTTATCTGCTGTTGTTGTAATTTAATGTTTTATGGTTGGAATGAAGGTGTGATGAGTGTACTTGGCACCACAAAACATTCCTCGTACAATTGTATTGACACTTGGCAATACAGTTGTATTGTACCACTGTCAGCAACCGACCATGCAGCTAACAAAGACTGTATCACTGCTGCCTTGAAATCGCTTGCGTCATCTCCACTAGCAACGACAGCATCACTTACAACAAAGTCCGCAGTGTTTCCGACACTGGTCACGGTACTGTGAGTTGCAGACATCGGCCACAAGCAGGTCCGTGCAGCTGATGCCTCCTGGCAGCGTGTCCCGACACTCTGTGTCCGTGCTCGCTGTTGTCCTCACTGGTGTCGGTGTAGGTGGTGGTGTCGTCACAGGTAGTGGTGTCGTTGGTGTAGTAGCAGGTGGTGGTGTCGTTGGTGTCGTAGCAGGTGGTGGTGTTTTTCTAGTGGTTGTTGGCATTGCGGTTTCAGCTGGAGTAGTATTGAAATCATGGGAAATACCGGGACAACGAATCACACATAATACGAAATACTGGCACAACGAAGCATACATAATACTAAATAGCAGTACAACCAAGCATACATAATACAAAATACCGGGACAACGAGTCATACATACTAAATACCGGGACGAATATACGAAATACCGGGACAAGGAATCATACATAATACGAAATACAGGAATAATGAAGCATACATAATACGACATACAGGGATAGCGAAGAATACACAGTACGAAATACCAGGACAATGAATCATACATAATAAGAAATACAGGGATAACGAAGAATACATAATACAAAATACAGGGATAACGAAGCATACATAATACGTAATAAGTGAGCTAACGATGCATACATAATACGAAATACCGGGACAGTCGACCGAAAGGTTCACACCTATATCATGAAGTGCTTACACAAGGTAAAGATAAACCTAAGTATTGTGAAGCTAGACTGAACAAAGACATTAACTGGTGCAGTACCTTTTAAGAAAATGCAAAATATCCGATAGCTAAAACATTTTTATAAAAATAAAAAATAAAATGTTTTTACAATAGTGTTATAATGCATATATGTATTGAAAATGACATGAACTGCTCTTTATTTATTTATTATTACATGTTGTTGTTGTTTGTTTTGCTTTTGTAGGGAAAGATATTTTATCAGTCACTCGTTTTGGAGATTCTGTGAACAGTTCTACGCTACAATTAACTGGGAACACAAATGAAACTTTTGTACTTTTCTTCAAGATAGTCATTTTAAATGAGATAACACCTTCGATTTGATTATTTTACCAGCAAAGTTCTTTATTTATAAATGTACAGTTAATAAGAACATAATCAATTGGATTTGTTCAAAATGTATTTTAAAATACGTTTGATACAGAAAATATAATGCGATATTAACGACGTCACATAAAAAATAGTAACCGAGTGGTTTTATTTATATATAAAAAAAACACCCCCCCAAAAAAAACTGATAGAAATCTAAACTAGGATATTAATGACGTCAATAATTTTGTAAACTGTACTCATTGCTATGGTCTTTTTATTGTTGTTTTGTTTTGGTTGGTGTTATTTTTGTCGTTGTTATTGTTGTTGTCGGTGGTGGTAGTGGTGGTGGTGGTGGTGGTGGTGGTGGTGGTGGTGGTGGTGGTGGTGGTGGTGGTGGTGGTGGTGGTGTGTGTGTGTGTGTGTGTGTGTGTGTGTGTGTGTGTGTGTGTGTGTGTGTGTGTGTGTGTGTGTGTGTGTGTGTGTGTGTGTGTGTGTGTGTGTGTGTGTGTGTGTGTGTGCGTGTGTGAATAATGCGAGCTTCGAGGTCTGTATGGTGTTTGTTTACGCCTCGGTATTACACACAGGATATATGTTTCTAGGATAAATATTTAAAACATTAATTCTTCCCCCCTCACTGTTTCTCTCCTTCTCTCTCTGCCCCCCCCCCCCCCGCCCACCTCTCCTCCTCTCTCTCTCTCTCTCGATGTCTTGCTATCTTTTCACCCCCACCCCCCCCTCTCTCCGTCCCTATTTTGGCTCCGTCCCCCGTTTTGTGTTGTGTTAAAGCAGCGAGCGGTGCGAACCAGCCATCTAATCTGGAGTAAAATCATAAGGACGGACAGACCTCAGCCACAACTCTAAACACCACAACTTGTACCGCTGCAACGACAACAAGACGCTTGCATCATCACTATACCTCCGGCACCATCACTGACTACAACAACAGCATCACTTACAGCAGAGTCCGCAGTGTTTCCGACACTGGTCACGGAACTGGGAGTTGCAGAGATCAGCCACAAGCAGGTCCGTGCAGCTGATGCCTCCTGGCAGCGTGTCCCGACACTCTGTGTCCGTGCTCGCCGTTGTCCTCACTGATGTCGGTGTAGGTGGTGGTGTTGTTGCAGGTGGTGGTGTCGTCACAGGTGGTGATGTCGTTGGTGTCGTCACAGGCAGTGGTGTCGTTGGTATCGTTTCAGATGGTGGTGTTTTTCTAGTGGTTGTTGGTATTGCGGTTTCAGCTGGAGTAGTATTGGAAATCATGGGAAAGACACACACCGAATCTTACATAATACGAAATACCGGGACAACGAATCATACATAATACGAAATGCCGGGACAACGAATCATACATAATACGAAATGCCGGGACAACGAAGCATACATAATATTAAATACCAGTACAACGAAGCATACATAATACAAAATACCAGAACAACGAATCATACATACTAAATACCGGGACGAATATACGAAATACCGGGACAAGGAATCATACATAATACGAAATACTGGAATAACGAAGCATACATAATACGACATACAGGGATAACGAAGCATAGACAATACGAAATACCGGGACAACGAATCATACATAATATGAAATACAGGGATAACGAAGCATACATAATACGAAATACAGGGATAACGAAGCATACATAATAAGCAATAAGGGCGCCAACGATGCATACATGATACGAAATACCGGGACAGTCGACCGAAAGGTTCACACCTATATCATGAAGTGCTTACACAAGGCAAAGATAAACCTAAGTATTGTGAAGCTAGACTGAACAAAGACATCAATTGGTGCAGTACCTTTCAAGAAAATGCTAAATATCCGAGAGCTAAAACAAATTTAAAAAAAGAGACTTTTACACAGAATGTTACCTACCAATATTGTTTTAATGCATATAGGTATTGAAAATGACATTAACTGCTCTTTACCTTTTTTTACTTTTTATTTTTATTTTTTATAGACGGGAAATATATTTTATCAGTCACTTGTTATGGAGATGCGTGTACATGAAGTCATTCTGTTAACAGTTCTACGCTACAATTAACTGGGAACACAAAAGAAACTTTCGTTTTTTTTGGTCAAGACAATCATTTTAAATGAGATAACACCTTCGATTTGATTATTTTACGAGCAAAGTTCTTTATTTATAAATGTACGGTCAATAAGAACATAATCAGTCGTACTTGTTCAAAAGGTATTTTAAAATACGTTTGATATATATATATTTTTTTTTATGCGATATTAACGATGTCACATAAAAAAATATTAACCGATTTTTTTTTTTTTTTTTTTTTTTTTTTTTTACTGACAGAAATCTAAACTATTAATGACTTTAATAATTTTGTAAACTGTACTCATTGCTATGGTCTTTTTATTGTTGTTGTAGTTGTTTTCGTTTTTGTTGTTGTTGTTGTTGCTGCTGTTGTTGTTGTTGTTGTTGTTGTTGTTGTTGTTGTTGTTGTTGGTGGTGGTGGTGGTGGTGGTGGTGGTGTGTGTGTGTGTGTGTGTGTGTGTGTGTGTGTGTGTGTGTGTGTGTGTGTGTGTGTGTGTGTGTGTGAGCGTGCGCGCGTGCGTGCGAGCGTGTGTGTGTGTGTGTGTGTGTGTGTGTGTGTGTGTGTGTGTGTGTGTGTGTGTGTATGTGTGTGTGTGTGGTGTGTGTGTGGTGTGTGTGTGTGTGTGTGTGTGTGTGTGTGTGTGTGTGTGTGTGTGTGTGTGTGTGTGTGTGTGTGTGTGTGTGTGTGTGTGTGTGTGTGTGTGTGTGTGTGTGTGTGTGTGTGTGTGTGTGAATAATGCGAGCTTCGAGGTCTCTATGGTGTTTGTTTTCACCACAGTATTACGCACAGAATATTTGGTCCTAGGATAAACATTTAAAACATTAATTCTTCCGCCTTCACTGTTTCTCTCTTTATCTCTCTGCCCCCCTCCCCTCCCCCTCTCTCTCTCTCTCTCGATGTCTGGCTATTTCTTCCGCCCCCCCCCCCCCCCCCTGTCTTTGTCCCTTTTTTTGGCTCCGTCCCCCGTTTTGTGTCGTGTTAAAGCAGCGACCTGCGACCTCGGCCACAACCCTAAACACCACGACTTGTACCGCTGACAGCAGTAGCTGCTGCAACGACAACAACAACGAAACAAGACGCTTGCATCATCACGGTTACCTCCGGCACCATCACTGACTACAGCAACAGCATCACTTACAGCAGAGTCCGCAGTGTTTCCGACACTGGTCACGGAATTGTGAGTTGCAGAGATCAGCCACAAGCAGGTCCGTGCAGCTGATGCCTCCTGGCAGCGTGTCCCGACACTCTGTGTCCGTACTTGCCGTTGTCCTCAATGATGTCGGTGTAGGTGGTGGTGTTGTTGCAGGTGGTGGTGTCGTCACAGGTGGTGGTGTCGTTGGTGTCGTCACAGGCAGTGGTGTCGTAGATGTCGTTGCAGGTGGTGATGTCGTTGGTGTCGTTTCAGATGGTGGTGTTTTTCTAGTGGTTGTTGGTATTGCGGTTTCAGCTGGAGTAGTATTGGAAATTATGGGAAAGAATGACAACGAATCATACGTAATACGAAATACCGGGACAACGAATAATACATAATACGAAATACCGGGACAACGAAGCATACATAATACGAAATACCGGGACAACGAATTATACATAATACGAAATACTGGGACAATGAATCATACATAATATTAAATACCAGTACAACGAAGCATACATAAAACAAAATACCAGAACAACGAATCATACATACTAAATACCGGGACGAATATACGAAATACCGGGACAACGAATCATACATAATACGAAATATAGGAATAACGAAGCATACATAATACGACATACAGGGATAACGAAGCATACATAATACGAAATATCGGGACAACGAATCATACATAATATGAAATACAGGGATAACGAAGCATACATAATACAAAATACCGGGATAACGAAGCATACAGAATAAGTAATAAGGGCGCCAACATAATACGAAATATCGGGACAGTCGACCAAAAGGTTCACATCTTATATTATTATTACCTATATCATAAAGTGCTTACACAAGGTAAAGATAAACCTAAGTATTGTGAAGCTAGACTGAACAAAGACATTAACTGGTGCAGTACCTTTTAAGAAAATGCAAAATATCCGAGAGCTAAATAAAAAAATAAAAATAGACTTTTACACAGAATGTTACCTACCAGTATTGTTTTAATGCATATAGGTACTGAAAATGACATTAACTGCTCTTTATTTATTTATTTGTTTGTTTTAGACATTTTAAATGAGATAACACATTCGATTTGATTATTTTTTATATATATTTATTTTTAATGTACATTTAATAAGAACATAATCAGTTGCACTTGTTCAAAAGGTATTTTAAAAAACGTTTGATATATATTTTTTTTAATGCGATATTAGCGATGTCACATAACAAATAGTAACCGAGTGGTTTTATTTAAAAAAACTGACGGAAATCATATGTACGATATTAATGACGTTGATAATTTTGTAAATTGTCCTCATTGCTATGGTCTTTTTATTGTCGTTTTTGTCGTTGTTGTTGTTGTTGTTGTTGTTGTTGTTGGTGGTGGTGGTGGTGGTGGTGGTGGTGGTGGTGGTGGTGGTGTGTGTGTGTGTGTGTGTGTGTGTGTGTGTGTGTGTGTGTGTGTGTGTGTGTGTGTGTGTGTGTGTGTGTGTGTGTGTGTGTGTGTGTGTGTGTGTGTGTGTGTGAATAATGCGAGCTTTGAGGTCTTTATGGAGTTTGTTTTCGCCTCAGTATTACGCACAGAATATTTGGTCCTAGGATAAACATTTAAAACATTAATTCTACCGCCCTCACTGTTTCTCTCTTTCTCTCTCTGGCTCCCCCCCCCCCCCCACCCCTCTCGATGTCTGGCTATTTCTCCGCCCCCCACCCCCACCTCCCTGCCCTGTTTCTGTCCCTTTTTTTCTTCTTTTTTTTTTGCTCCGTCCCCCGTTTTGTGTTGTGTTAAAGCAGCGAGTTGTGCGAACCGAACCAGCCATCTAATCTGGAGTAAAAGTGTGAGGACAGACAGACCTCAGCCACAGTTCTAAACACCACGACTTGTACCGCTGACAGCAGCAGCTGCTGCAACGACAACAACACGCTTGCATCATCACTATTCCTCCGGCACCATCACTGACTACAACGACAGCATATCACTCACCACACAGTCCGCAGTGTTTCCGACACTGGTCACGGAACTGTGAGTTGCAGACGTCGGCCACAAGCAGGTCCGTGCAGCTCATGCCTTCTGGCAGCGTGTCCCGACACTCTGTGTCCGTGCTCGTCGTTGTCAAGGGTGCAGGTGTTGTCGCTGCTGTAGTTGCAGTGGTTAATGAGGGAGTGTCTGAAGCATGAAATGAGATCAATATAATGCCATGTCTTATGTTTACACGGACTGGCAGACATTAACACACTCACCGCTGACCGTGGAACCCAGACTCTCCCCTCTCTCTGTCTCTATCTCTGTCTGTCTGTCTGTCTGTCTGTCTGTCTGTCTGTCTGTCTCTGTCTCTGTCTCTCTCTCTCTCTCTCTCTCTCTCTCTCTCTCTCTCTCTCTCTCTCTCTCAGTTCGTTGTCATGATGCCGACCGACGTTCTGAAGAAGCAAAGTTCCTTTGTCTAAAAACGGAGTTTCAGCAGTCGCATCTTCAGAAGAAAGTAGAATATAGATATAACCTGTTACTTACAACAGCTATCGCATATGTCGGGGCAGTTGACCAAGGGGCAGATGTTGATGAGGAAGGAGCAGTCCAGACCGGTCAGCTCCTCACAGGAGGGAATGAGAGACGTCATGGTTGTCGTCAGGGGTGTACGGGTGGTGGTCGTCACGCCATTGGCTGGAGGAGGAGCGTGTGTCGTTGATTGGTGGATATTTGTCACGTGATGATCTGGAGCTGACGTCGGTATCATTTTGTCCAGCAAAGCCCCAACAAGGTCATCTAAGGAACAGAAAATATCCGGGAAGGAAGCCTGATGAACATCTGGCATTAATAAAGATACAGTTACAAAAATTTCCTCACGTCCATTTTAGCATTAAGTTACAAATAAAGAAGATGATGTTCACAACAGGACCAGATAGGACGGGAGTGCGTGTGGGGAGAGGGGAGGGGGGGGGGTTACTGCCTGCCACGTTCCTAAGGCCTATCGAGTCCCAGTGGCCAGCCCTCCAAGAAGCCCGTATCACCGGGCAAAATGCCGGAACCGACTTATGAAGTGACGGTTGTCTTGGCGAGGCGATGGTGCGGCTGACAGATGTTGTGGGACTCGTTGCAGTGTCCCCACCTCCTTGTTAAGCATAGTTGTGCCGTCACTGTAGATTCTCTGACAAAGGTCGTCACGGAGAAGCGCTTGCAAGCTGTCGTTTCAATGTTGTGAAGTGGCCGCTACGACTCAAAGCTCGCAAGAGTGTTTGCTGTGAGGCTGTTCTCTTGTAATGTTGAGAGAAATAGTATATATAAATATATGCTCTTTTGTATAATTATGCACCCTCGTCTCAGGAACTATCTCCGGGTCTCGACGAACACAAAATCGTTCACCTCTCCGTGGGGAGACAACTTATATGGCACGCAGGCACTCGCGCACGCACACACATACCCCCCCCCCCCCCCCACACACACACACATACACACAACCCCCCTTCCAACACACACACACACACACACACACACACACAATCCCCCTTCCAACACACACACACACACACACACACACACACACACACACACACACACACAATCCCCCTTCCAACACACACACACACACACACACACACACACACACACACACACACACACTGCAGATTTCAGGACACATCCACCCTCTGTACAAAGAACAATTGTCAGGACAAACCCCACTCACCACACAAGGAAAAGGTGCAGGAACGAATCACGGCTCACCACACAAAGAACAAGTAACAAGACCAACTCAAACTCACCACACAAAGAACAAGTTGCAAGAAAAAATCAGACTCACCACACAAAGAACAAGTAACAAGACCAACTCAAACTCACCACAAAAAGAACAAGTAACAAAACCGACTCAAACTCACCACACAAAGAACAAGTAACAAGACCAACTCAAACTCTCCACACACAAAACAAGAAACAAGACCAACTCAAACTCACCACACAAAAAACAAGTAACAAGACCAACTCAAACTCATCACACAAAGAACAAGTAACAAGACCAACTCAGACTCACCACACAAAGAAAATGTAACAAGACTCACAACGCAAGGAAGAGCTAGAGCAAGTCCAAACTCACCGCATGGTTAAAAGGTGACGGTACTCACCACTCCAAACTCACCACACGAGGAACAATTCAATGATTTTTAAAAGGTGACGTACTCACCACTCCAAACTCACCACACGAGGAACAATTAAAATGATAAATTCAAACTCACAAATCAAGGGATAGGTGACAGGGCATGTTGAAACTCACCACAAAAGGAACAGGTGACGATACAAATCCTATGGTGAGGGGACAAAGGACGGATGTCAGCTAGGACAAATCCTAACTCACCACGTAAACAGCTGACACGACATATCTCTACTCACCACACAAGGAAGATATAACAGGACAAATCCAAACTCAACACATAAACAGCTGACAGGCCAAATCCAAACTAACTACACAAGGAACATATAATAGGACAAATCCCAACTCACCACTCAAGGAACATATAACAGGACAAATCCCAGCTCACCACTCAAGGAACAGGTGACGAGACAAATACCAACTCACGATACAAAGAACATATAACAGGACAAAATCCAAATTCACCACGCAAGGAACATATAACCGGACAAATACCAACTCACCACACAAGGAACAGGTGACGGGACAAATAATAACTCACCATACAAGGAACATATAACAGGACAAATCCAAACTCGCCACACAAGGAAAGAATAGCAGGACAAATACCAACTCACCACACAAGGAACATATAACAGGATAAATCCAAACTCGCCACACAAGGAACATATAACAGGACACATTCCCAACTCACCACACAAGGAGCAGGTGACGGGACAAACATCCATGGCAACAGGTTTGTTGTCGCAGAGGTTTTCTGCAACCTGTAAGTCGCTGCAGCCATCGTGTTGTACGATGTCCTGACACAAGCTGCGGTTGAACAAGGCGCAGAAACCGCACGTGGAGGGACACAGCCACACGCCCAGCCGGTCCCCGCACAGGTTCTGAACAAGCAGAACGTAACAGTGACTAGCCAAAGGGATGGACTGTCAGTGTGTAGAGCTTGCAAAGATTGCCACTTCTAATCAGGGCCAGTGAACAGTGACTATAGCTAAAGTGATGGACTGTCAGCTTGCAGAGCGTGCAAAGATTGCCACTTCTAGTCAGGAGGACCAGTGAACAGTGATTATATATATAGCTAAAAGAATCGACTGTCAGCTTGTAGTGCGTGCAAAGATTGCCACTTCTAGTCAGGACCAGTGAACAGTGACTAGCTAAAGGGATGGACTGTCAGCTTGCAGAGCGTGCATAGATTGCCACTTCTAGTCAGGAGGACCAGTGAACAGTGACTAGCTAAAGGGATGGACTGTCAGCGTGTAGAGCGTGCAAAGATTGCCACTTCTAGTCAGGACCAGTGATCCATACAAATCCTTCATGTTGGGGGAACATTTGAATTTCACGAGCCAGCACGGAAACCTGCAACAATCAGTTGTGACGACGGGCAGGTGACCAATTTTACTGCGCGGACCAACACCGGAAACTGTGTTAGCAACAACAACAACAAAAAAGAGAAAAAAAGAAGAGCTAAAGCTATTAAACAGTACAGAAAAGGTTTGGAAACAAGGAAAATGAAAGGACCAGGAAGGCAGAAATTAGGACAGTGAAGAAATTCCTGTCAGTGGGCGAAGCATGCATGGCTGTATTCCGACCTACTCAAAGTCTTAAAATGGAGAACATTTGTCAGCTCCGGGTTCTCAATAGAGGGGACTGTAATTTCTGCTTGCACTGTACTCCCCTGCAGGGATAACAAAAGGTGAAACTGATAATGGCAAAATAAGGCGGCTAAACAGTGAAGTGGGGTGCGGGATGGGGGGGGGGGATATTCACATTCATATTCATATCACATGAGTTTTGGTGAAAACATGAAACAGTATCAATCAGTCAATCAAGTCAGTCAAAATGATATTTGCACGGCGCAAATCCATACGTTCTAAGCTCCTCACCGAAATGCAATACTGTGATATGATAATAATACAACATTATAATGCGATATAAAATATACAATTATACTTAATAACAATCTTAATACAACACACACACACACACACACACACACACACACACACACACACACACACACACTCACACACAGGACCTAAGTTTGGATTTGAACGTGTCTAGGGTTTCCGAATGTCTGATGTCTGAAGGGAGAGAGTTCCATGATTTAGCAGCAAAGTAGAAGTAGCAGAAGATTCACGATTCAAGATTACTTTATTATCTCACCAGAGAAATTAAAACGTGGCTGAAAATTAACCACATCATAGTTCACAATAACATATATTGTATATTTTAAAACTCAAAGAAGGCAGTGATGCGATCACATGCCAGTGACGTTGGTTACCTCTGTGCTGTCCAGCATGAAGCAGTGGTCCACCGGCACCTGGTCCACACAGTCCTCCTCCTGCAGGAACTCCCACAGTGACGTCGCCCGTGACAACCGAGCTGGACAGAAAGGCGACGGGAACAGCGTGGTGACTGGCTGATGTCAGCGTTCTCTAACAGGCAGGGCTGCAGTCAGTGCTGATGTCAGCTTTCTCTAACGGCCAGGGCTGCAGTCAGTGCTGATGTCAGCGTTCTCTAACGGCCAGGGCTGCAGTCAGTGCTGATGTCAGCTTTCTCTAACGGCCAGGGCTGCAGTCAGTGCTGATGTCAGCATTCTCTAACAGGCAGGGCTGCAGTCAGTGCTGATGTCAGCATTCTCTAACAGGCAGGGCTGCAGTCAGTGCTGATGTCAGCGTGCTGTGCGTTCTCTAACGGCCAGGGCTGCAGTCAGTGCTGATGTCAGCGTTCTCTAATGGCCAGGGCTGCAGTCAGTGCTGATGTCAGCGTTCTCTAATGGCCAGGGCTGCAGTCAGTGCTGATGTCAGCGTTCTCTAATGGCCAGGGCTGCAGTCAGTGCTGATGTCAACGTTCTCTAATGGCCAGGGCTGCAGTCAGTGCTGATGTCAACGTTCTCTAATGGCCAGGGCTGCACTCAGTGCTGATGTCAGCGTTCTGTGCGTTCTCTAACGGCCAGGACTGCAGTCAGTGCTGATGTCAGCGTGTTGTGGGTTCTCTAATAGGCAGTAACTTTACATCGATGACACCTTGGTGTAGAGCTTGCCCAGTTTTGAAAATAATTTTGTTTGAACAGAATTTAAAAACACCAGTCAGGCGTTTCTTTGGAGATCATTATTTTAAGCAACACAGCTTAAGTGACCTTTCGATGACAGGTCCGGCGCTCTACCGTCCCCGCTCCCAACACACACACACACACACACACACACACACACACACACACACACACACACACACACACACACACACACACACACACACACACACACACACACACACACACACTCCCAACACACACACACACACACACACACACACACACACACACACACACACACACACACACACACACACGTGCGTGTAGACTACATCTATCCATCCATTCATCCATTCTTCTCTACTAAGGTTTAATAAAGGCAACCCAAAAAGCAATTGTAAACATACAAAGTTCACTGTAGGTAGCTTGTGTTGACAAGTATGAACCGCCGTCTGGTTGACTGATGACTCTGGACTGGGTTCCCTTGTGGTAGCCTTCGTTTCCCTTGGAGTCAGCCTGGTTTATTTTGACATTCGCTTCCACGGCGGCCACTGCATCCAGATGACAGAAAGAATTTACTTACACACCACCGAAGTACTACTGGTTTACATACAGGTCTGAGGGGACGTTTTAACTGGAGAAAAGAATTGTTTAAACTAAGCTAGGCACAGAAAAAGCAAAGCAGCTAGAAACGTTCAAGCTCATTGTTTCACGCTCGACATGAACAGCTTACTGACCTACACAACCTGTTCAAAAATCGAGGATGTACCTGTAGTGGAGTTTATTATGTACCTTGTATTTACATACATGCCAGGTGAGAGCTACCGTGGGCGACTCAAGCCTTGTTGTTACACTTGTGTTACGTATTTCGAGCTGCTAATGAACTCCCTAGTGTGTTGATTCTGCAACCTGTTCAAATTAAGCTCTTCCCATGCTTAATGCGTCAGAGGAAACTTAGATAAATATCAGAGCTCTGTTGTTTACGCTATGCTCCCACCGGAAGATATACTTTAGACTCTGTAGAGCCTTTTCAATGTAAAACATATTCAGTAATGATCTGTGATCTGTCCTTACCATCGCTTTAGCATTCATCTCGTCCCTCTCTGTCCATTTGGCTATCATTGTGTTCAGAAGATACCTCCCCCCCCCCCCCCCACGTAACTATGCAGCGCATAAGAACATTTTAATGTAACATTGGTGTTGTTGCCGGTGTCAGTGTGTTGTGATACAGCCCAAGTCTTCGTGTTCTTGCTGGTATCAATGTGCTGTGACACAGCCCAAGCTTTGGTGTTCTTGCTGGTGTCAGTGTGTTGTGACACAGCCTAAGCCTTGGTGTTGTTGCTGGTGTCAGTGTGTTGTGACACAGCCCAAGCCTTGGTGTTGTTGCTGGTGTCAGTGTGTTGTGACACAGCCCAAGCCTTGGTTTTCTTGCTGGTATCAGTGTGTTGTGACACAGCTCAAGACTTGATGTTGTTGCTGGCGTCATTGTGTTGTGACACAGCCCTAGCCAAGGTGTTTATGTTATTGATGTCAGTGTGTTGTGACACAGCCCCAGCCTTGGTCTTCTTGCTGGTATCAATGTGCTGGGACACAGCACAAGCCTTGGTGTTGTTGCTGGTGTTAGTGTGTTGTGACACAGCCCAAGCCTTGGTGTTGTTGCTGGTGTCAGTGTGTTGTGACACAGCCCAAGCCTTGGTGTTGTTGCTGGTGTCAGTGTGTTGTGACACAGCCCAAGCCTTGGTGTTCTTACTGGTGTCAGTGTGTTGTGATACAGCCTAATCCTTGGTGCTGTTGTTGGTGTCAGTGTGTTGTTTTGTGACACAGCCTAATCCTTGGTGTTGTTGCTGGTGTCAGTGTGTTGTGACACAGCCCAAGCCATGGCAAGAAGAACAGAGAGTTGTAATATCACTTGCCATCGTCTTTTGGTACGCGTTCTTAAGTGTGGAAATGACTACATCTTCTTGATATGGTCAGCGTTGCCCCTGAACTTTGATATCGCGATATGAACGATCCGGAGACTGACCGTTGTGCGATAAATGAAGGGGACAGTTTTCATGATTCGCATCGATAGTGTAAATGTATCGATAGTGTAAATGACTGTTGGGATGTCGAGACAGGTGTCTGTTACGGATAGGACAACAACAGTGTGAACACAGGTGACTGTTGGAGTGTCGAGACAGGTGTCTGTTACGGAATGGACAATAACAGAGTGAATACAGGTGAGTGTTGTGGTGTCGAGACAGGTGTCTATTACGGAATGGACAATAACTGAATACAGGTGAGTGTTGGGATGTCGAGACAGGTGTCTGTTACAGAATGGACAACAACAGTGTGAATACAGGCGACTGTTGGGGTGTCGAGACAGATGTCTCTTACGGATAGGACAACAACAGTGTGAATACAGGTGAGTGTTGGGGTGTCGGGACAGGTATCTGTTACGGAATGGACAATAACTGTGAATACAGGTGAGTGTTGGGATGTCGAGACAGGTGTCTGTTACAGAATTGACAATAACAGTGTGAATACAGGTGAATGTTGGGGTGTCGAGACAGATGTCTGTTGCAGGGTGGACAACAACAGTGTGAATACAGGTGGTAGTTGGGGTGTCGGGACAGGTGTATGTTACAGAGTGGACAACGCCAGTATGAATACAGGTGATAGCTGGGGTGTCGGGGCAGGTGTCTGTTACAGCGTGGACAGCAGCAGAGCAGTAAGTGTCACGTGTATTGTGGCACGGTGAGCCTATAGTGTCTTTTTTTTTTTTTTAACCTCCATCTTTCACCGGTGTGTGACCTCTATCTTTCACAGGTGTGTGACCTCTACCTTTCACAGGTGTGTGATTGGACAGTATAAAGCCATAGCGGCTGTCGATGTTTGATGGCATGTAACAGCTGAGCTGTGTCCAGTCGCTTTCTGGTGATATAGCCCAGGGTGCACAGACATGGACACTGCCTTACCTGTCCAGATTTGTTTAGTCTGACCACTATAGATGAACAATTCCATCGCTTCACTGCAAAGAAGGAGAAAGCTCTTTGTTCATACCGTTTGATGTCAAAGAAAACACACTAACCAGGCATCGCAAACGCACCAGAAAGCAGTGCTCACAGCGTACAAACAGCGGAGGGCAGAAGATAAGAGGAAAAAGTACTGACCCACCAGGCAGACCAGCCAGATTAAAGCCATGTCCGGAAGAAGCGCGGTCTACTGAAGACTGGACATCTGTCAACGGACACTGAGGTCACTTTGGTCTACTAAGCTCCTGACCATATCTGTCTGTGGTGTGACTTAGAGAAGCTGTCACTCGTATTTTGATCGGCTGAAAGTGGTCTCAGTCTTGAACAGCCCTCAAATAGTCAATGATTTGTTTTGTTTGGATTTTAAGTCTTTATATATATATATATGTGTGTGTGTGTGTGTGTGTGTGTGTGTGTGTGTGTGTGTGTGTGTGTGTGTGTGTGTGTGTGTGTGTGTGTGTGTTTGTGTGTGTGTATGTGTGTGTGTTTATGTGTGTGTGTGTGTGTGTGTGTTTGTGTGTGTGTATGTGTGTGTGTGTGTGTGTGTGTGTGTGTGTGTGTGTGTGTGTGTGTGTGTGTGTGTGTGTGTGTGTGTGTGTGTGTGTGTGTGTGTGTGTTCCAAAAAGCTGGTATGGCTCCACTTTTGTTCCCTTCTTTACGCACAGTGTTATCACTGTGGTCTGAAAACAAAGTTAGCTTTGTTATTTAGTTTGCAGACGATACTGTCCTGAAGAAGTGAGTCAGAACTCTGACTAAACCTCTTGTAAGTACTGGTCAAATTAATAATCTAGTCAGCTGGTGCTCAAAACCCCTCAAGCTATAAAGTGTCTTATCTGCACATAAAATATTCATTAATATATGGACAAGTGTTTGACCACAGGGCAAATTGTGGATAGACTTAAGTGTTTGGATGACAATGCAAATTGTGGATAGACTTAAGTGTTTGGATGACAAAGCAAATTGTGGATATAGGCCCACAGGGCAAATTACGGATAGGCCTAGGGGTTTGGCCGACATGGCAAATGTTATAGGTTGACAGGATCGTAAAATTTAACTACTAACTGAATGATTGGGGCAATGTTAGTTTATGGACAAGTGTTAGACCGACGGAGCAAGTGATGATCAGTTGATGAAAGACGTCACTGACCGACATGTAAACATATTAGTCAATAATGCCTCCAACTATCAGTATCTTGGCTACGACGCCGTTCATAATAAAACTCCGAAACTCTGCCTACTTTTTTTTCTCTTTTTTTTCTCCCAGTGTCATAATGCTTTCAATAACGATTGTGTTTATTTAGGGGAGATAAGTGCTCAGTAACATTTGTGTTTATTCAAGGAAATAAAGTGCTCACTAATTTTTGTGTTTATTTAAGGGAAATAAGTACTGTCCCCCCCCCCCCCCACCCCCCCACCCCCACCCCCGTAGTTTTAGCATTCTCTTATATGTTGCTGCATGTCGATGGTCTCTATCAAGCTTTAAACGTACACACACCAGCTTTGCAAACCTTTTAGATGTCACACGAGGAAAAAAAAGAAAAAGACTTTGCTCTCATTTTGCACTCTACTTGTGTTCATTGTTATATCAACGGTGAATCATACTCAGACGGCCAACACTGAGTTCACGCCAGCAAGGATGATCTATTACATTTATACTGGCTGAGCGTCGCCCTAGCTGTCAACAGCATGAAACAACTCAAACACAGATATTGCCGCTGTAGGCCACTAGTTGTGACATTTGTTTATTGTGAATTTGGCACACTGAATTAGAGAAAGTAGCACACTTCTGTACCAAATATTCCAGAGACTGAAAATGTTCCCCAGTGATCTCCCCTGGTGACAAATGAGCTTTAATCAGTTGGCACCTTTCATTTTGGGGTTGTAAACGCCATCAAGCAGCAAGACCAGACTCTGGCATTACCGTGCAGAGCCATGAAAAAGTCTTTCTTTCAGGCTTCTTCCTTTCGATCGCCGCTACACTGAGAGTTTGATTGACTGATGATCACTTACATAGCGCTATTCTCCGCTCTCTTGAACAGACTCACTGCGCTCGCCTGTGGTTCTACATGAGTGACAAGCTTTTCATAGCGCGTTTTTGGATATCCACCGAAGTGGTGTACTTACATCGCTGGCATGGCTGGTGCCACATGAAACTGCAGCCATCTCGGCGCAATTATTGTGTATACCATACAACCATGCACCATGTCACTTCACGCAAAGCCACATACGTAAGGTGTATGCGTGTTTAGCTGCAACCTGCCACCTGCACTTTTGGCAGAATGACCGGGATCTTTTACGTGCTACTGCGGTAACACGGGGGTGGAACGGATACCGAAATTAGAATCAGCACAGAAAGTCGACCCTGGAGAAGAAAATTCTCCCGCCGCTCCTGCAGGGATTTGAACCCGGGACCTCTCAGTCACGAGTCCGGCGCTCCAACCACTGAGCTATCCCCATCCCTGTTGAGTTGAGTCTGCCAGCTGAGTGTGGCCGTCTTCTCCAGTTCCTCCTTGCTGCCGGAGAGTTTGGTGTGTAGCTGGACTGCTGGTGGCCATATATTTTGTCGTGCTGTCATCTCATGCAAAATATGTATAACTAGACTTTGGTTTACTTTGATGGTCAAAATGTGCTACACGAGTTCAAGATTCGTTTAAAGTGACGTCGTGGGTCCCGGCCAAAGCTTTGGTTTGTTTCACAGACACACAGATACACACACAGACACACAGACACACACACACAGACACAGACACACACACACACACACACACACACACACACACACATACACACACACACACACACACACACGTACACACACACACACACACACACACACACACACACACGCACGCACGCACGCACACACACACACACACGCACGCACGCACGCACACACACACATACACACAAACACACACACACACACACACACACACACACACACACACACACACACACACACACACACACACACACACTTCAGATGAGATTACGACACGTTTTTATTTGTCCAAGCAGAACAAAATTTGATATAGGCAGGTTCTTGCCCCTCGTGTTCACATGTGAAACATTTAGTAAATGTTGTTGCCTTTTTGTTGACTACACTCTTGCACACGTGATTATGAAAAAGAAAATGCCCACTGGTTACATTACTGTGCGGAACGACCTTCCCCTTCTTCTCCGACAGAAACCCTCTCTGGACTCATTCAAATGTAACGTAAAAACATTTCTTTT
>OY757554.1:6088170-6100670 GCA_963584105.1 Alviniconcha strummeri
CCTTGATCAGTCCGCCACACAATGAGTCCTTGATAAGTCATCCAACGCAGTGAGTCTTGATCAGTCCACTACACAGTGAGTCCTTGATAAGTCCGCCACACAGTGAGTCTTTGATCAGTCCGCACACAGCGAGTCCTTGATCAGTCCGCCACACAGCGAGTCCTTGATCAGTCCGCACACAGTGAGTCCTTGATCAGTCCGCCACACAATGAGTCCTTGATAAGTCATCCAACGCAGTGAGTCTTGATCAGTCCACTACACAGTGAGTCCTTGATAAGTCCGCCACACAGTGAGTCTTTGATCAGTCCGCACACAGCGAGTCCTTGATCAGTCCGCCACACAGCGAGTCCTTGATCAGTCCGCCACAGCCACACAGTGACTCCTTGGTCAGTCCGCCACACAGTGAGTCCTTGATCAGTCCGCACACAGTGAGTCCTTGATCAGTCCGCCACACAGTGAGTCCTTAATCAGTCTGCCACACAATGAGTCCTTGGTCAGTCTGCCACACAGTGAGTCCTTGGTCAGTCCGCCACACAGTGAGTCCTTGGTCAGTCCGCCACACAGTGAGTCCTTGGTCAGTCCGCCACACAGTGATTCTTTGGTCAGTCCGCCACATAGTGAGTCCTTGATCAGTCCGCCACACAGACCCGGGACAGCACGGAAGTGTAGGAAACAGAGAGGCCCATCGGAGGGCCGACTCGAGGGCCAAGCGGAGGGCCAAACGGAGCGCTTTTCGCGTGTAATATAGTCTGTGCTTACATTGTCTAAGGCTGTGTGTGATCATTTGATCTGAGCGTTTTTTTGAATATATGTCTGACCATGATAATGTTTCTTCCTTTTCTGCGTAATTGTCTTGCGTATACATGTGTAACGGTATCTGCTTGCTTATCTGGGCGGTCATTATCTGGAGTACGTGTGCCTGCACTTTGCAGTTGAGCTGGGCGTTCACTGCCCTGCCGACTGCACGTCAGAAAACCTCAGCATGTGCGTCACCTCCGGCCATCGCTGTGCAACCAGCCAGGTGACCAGTAGTTTATAGATAGACACGACCGCAAACATACAGACAGGTACGATCGCAAACATACAGACAGACAGACACGATCGCAAACATACAGATAGACAAACACGACCGCAAACATACAGATAGACACGATCGCAAATATACAGATAGACAGACACGACCGCAAACATACAGGCAGACAGACACGACCGCAAATATAAAGATAGACACGATCGCAAACATACAGATAGACACGACCGCAAACATACAGACAGACAAGATGTATGTTTGCGATCGTGTCTGTCTATTATTGGCGGGAGCTGCTACAAGTTTAATTTTTATCGCGACAAAACATGTGTTTGTCACGACAAAACGCGTCTTTTGTCGCGACAAAAGTATGCTTGTTGTGACAAACGTTTTGTCACGATTTTGTTTTTATGTTTGTCGCGACAAAATATTTTTGTCACGACAAACATTTGTCTCTGTATCGAAACATTGTATCCTTCTATCTTGTGTTCATTGCATTCTTAGTTAATAGTAGTTTCCGTCATGGGCGAGGGCTGGATTTAAAAGACCTCGAGTCTTCTCCCCTACCCTCGTAAAATAAAGTATATTCATTCATTCATTCATTCATTCATTCATTCATTCATTCTCTCTCTCTCTCTCTCTCTCTCTCTCTCTCTCTCTCTCTCTCTCTCTCTCTCTCTCTCTCTCTCTCTCTCTCTCTCTCTCTCTCATATAGTGTCAATAAATGATTGTTTTTGACGTGCATGTCAGGAAATTGTGCCCGCCAGTAAGAGGAAGGCTATAAACTGCCAGTTACTTGTCTGTGATTTTTTTGCCCCAGTTTTGCAAAGTGACCTTGGATGAAGTGAGCGGACACGCACATGGACAATGCATAGACAACAGCGACATAACGGTAAGACTTGCCTTTGGCTTTCTCCCTTTCTGTGCTCTTTGATATCTCTTTTCCCGTTGAACGGAGAGAGTTCCTTTGAAAATCAGTGTTTATGGAGAGAGAGAGAGAGAGAGAGAGAGAGAGAGAGAGAGAGAGAGAGAGAGAGAGAGAGAGAGAGAGAGAGAGAGAGAGAGAGAGAGAGAGAGCGTAGTGGTAAGAGAGAGAGCCTAGTGGTACCAAGTGGTGGCCTAAATCCTAAATGTGTGTGCCCCCAAAAAGGCCTTAAGCGATCTTCTCCAAGATGCGTGCGATTGGTGTGAGTATATAATTATAAGCAATAATCTCGTACCACGTGCACGGCGCGAGTTGTGTCTAGTGTTCATTGAAAGATACATTTTCTGATTAATTTTGATAAAAACAAAAAACAAAAAATACAATAAAAAACAACAAAAAACAACAACAACAAAAAACAAAAACACACGCGCACGCACGTAAATGTGCGAGGTAGATGTGTGTGGCCCCCTATGTCCACACGTGTTATTGTTCTGTTGACGACACCCCTATGTCCACACGTGTTATTGTTCTGTTGACGACACCCCTGTGTCCACACGTGTTACTGTTCTGTTGACGACACCCCTGTGTCCACACGTGTTACTGTTCTGTTGACGACACCCCTGTGTCCACACGTGTTACTGTTCTGTTGACGACACCCCTATGTCCACACGTGTTATTGTTCTGTTGATGACACCCCTATGTCCACACGTGTTATTGTTCTGTTGATGACACCCCTATGTCCACACGTGTTATTGTTCTGTTGATGACACCCCTATGTCCACACGTGTTATTGTTCTGTTGATGACACCCCTATGTCCACACGTGTTATTGTTCTGTTGATGACACCACGCCCCCTATGTCCACACGTGTTAGTGTTTTGTTGACGATACCACTATGTCCGCACGTGTTACTGTTCAGTTGACGATACCACTATGTCCACACGTGTTACTGTTCTGTTGACGATACCCCTATGTCCACACGTATTACTGTTCTGTTGACGATACCACTATGTCCACACGTGTTACTGTTCTGTTGACGATACCACTATGTCCACACGTGTTATTGTTCTGTTGACGACACCACACCCCCTATGTCCACACCCGTTATTCAGCAGTGCAGGGCGGAGGCGACAGCAGCAGCGTGTGATGCAGGCCTAGACCGCTGTACAGCCGGCTGCTGCACTGATGATGCTTGCGTGGCCAGCAGCCTGGGAGGTAACATGTGTGTGTGTGTGTGTGTGTGTGTGTGTGTGTGTGTGTGTGTGTTTGTGTGTGTGTGTGTGTGTGTGTGTGTGTGTGTGTGTGTGTGTGTGTGTGTGTGTGTGTGTGTGTGTGAGAATGTGTGTGTATGTACGTGTGTGCATGTGTGGGCGTGTGTGTGTGTGTGTGTGTGTGTGTGTGTGTGTGTGTGTGTGTGTGCAACCGACTGCACTCTCACTCTCAGAGGCGAAGGTCAAGGAAGGATTCAGTGAATTGTTCATTGGACCTGCATGGCACCGCACAAAACGCAGGCAATGAAGAACAACGTAGAGCCACTCTCTAACACACAATAATAACAACACTAAGTACATTATTCTACAATAAGGGCATTGGACAGTTAGGACATCGCTCAGCCAGAATGGGCCTACATGCGGTCATTGTCAAAGTGACTGCGCGTTTGTAGTGCGCACCGCTGACTTCACGTCAAGGTTACAATGGCGCTAAACGTGTTGTTTTGCCAATAATACATCTTTCCCTCTCAGTCAATTAATCCACCCGACTTAATTTCGCGCTCCATCCTGGCGTTTTTCTCTAGATTTTGCTGCAGTGTCTGCTTTTCTGCCCGGCGCCTGTATTACTGAAAAGTCAACAGCAGTCTCCTGTAGTACACGCAATTTGTCGGCTGCAATGACGCGTTCCAAGACATGGCACCGCCTTCTACGCTAAACAATTCGTCTGCCTCGTCTTGTTTCGTGCACGGAATCGCTGCAGGTTCTCTGCTTCACTGTATGTATGTGCTGTGTTGAAGCGAAAACCACGTCGTACTGGTCGTTCCTGAACGGTGAGTGTGTGGATCAGCTGGCCGGGGACCAATGCCACGACGTGGATTCCACACAGGTTAGTCAGTCAGTATGCGGACAGTCTAAGTGTCGTTAGTCAGTCTGTACGCGGAAAAAATCTAAGCGTCGTTAGTCAGTCTATACGCGGACAAAGTCTAAGTGTCGTTAGTCAGTCAGTACGCGGACAGTCTAAGTGTCGTTAGACAGTCAGTACGTGGACAGTCTAAGTGTCGTTAGTAAGTCAATACGCGGACAGTCTAAGTGTCGTTAGTAAGTCAATACGCGGACAGTCTAAGTGTCGTTAGTCTGTACGCGAACAAAACCTAAGCATCGTCAGTCAGTCAGTGAGCGGACAAAATCTAAGCATCGTTAATCAGTCAATACACGGACAAAATCTAAGCCTCGTTAGTCAGTCAACGTGCAGACAAAGTCTAAGCATCGCTAATGAGTCAGTACGCGGACAAAATCAAAGCATCGTTAGTGAGTCAATGCACGGACAAAGTCTAAGCATCGTTAATCGCGTTGCCTGCATGGTGCTTTCTACAGAGTTTGTAACGGAGAACACTTTATATGGCCATGCAGAATCTGTTCCGCCGTTGACATGGAAACTAACCATGCGTGTGTGTCGTCACTGTTGCTCTGTGCAGCACCTGTGTAACGACCGTCTGGCAGTGCGCGTGTGCCCCAGCACGTGCGGCCTGTGTTCGCTGTACAACACCACCATCTGCCAGGACATGCTGGCCCACGCCGGCTGTCACAGCCTCCTCCTCACCGACAACATCTGCAGCGACAGCAACATCGCCAGGGACATCTGTCCCCGAACGTGTGGCATGTGTGGTGAGTTCCACTCACGTTGCCTGCCATATAACAAGTACAGCTAAACAGTTTTGCTGCGGCGTAAGGACTGAAGTAAGACGGGCCCAAATAAATGAGGCCTTGTTTGATGAGCGCACCGATATTGGTGAAATTGGTGAATCGGCTGATTTTTAATACCA
Organism: Alviniconcha strummeri; assembly: GCA_963584105.1. NCBI lineage: Eukaryota > Metazoa > Mollusca > Gastropoda > Provannidae > Alviniconcha > Alviniconcha strummeri. The sequence continues at coordinate 6,093,156 of OY757554.1, forward strand.
CTGCATTTAGGTGCTGTTATTACAAGAAACCAGCAGACCCTAAATTTTTCTTCTTATTGTTATCATTATTAGATGTATTCATTATCATCATTACTGACTCGCATGAAACGTGCATGAAACGAATTTGGGTCTGTTCTTTTTTCTTGCCGAAATCCGCAATGTTGCAAATGTAAAAAAAAAAAAAGTTTAAAAAAAAAGCAAGAAAAAAAGAAGAAAAAAAGAAGCAAGCAGTGTGGTAGTTACTAAACTCTAGTCATTCTACTTTTTTGTTGTTGCTGACCTTGACCTTTTTCAAAGATCCCTCGTGCATTAACAATGACAAACCCGAAAGTGGCATTTCTCGGTCAGTACTGAACCCCAGCATGCTTGTTTAGTGCATACATGCACAAGGCAGACCACGCTCACGTGACGATGTTTGTCGTCATGGGAATTCAAAGGGAAATAACTGGTGCGTTTCCTGCCTTCACGTTAGCTTTTCCCAGGTGCTATATTTTAGAGGCAAGATCTTTGAAACGTTTGAAATCTTCCGAGCAATTTCTCGTGTGGTAAGGTTTACTTTTGTGATAGATGTTACAGACACTTTATAAACGTTGAAATCTTCCGAGCAATTTCTCGTGTGGTAAGGTTTACTTTTGTGATAGATGTTACAGACACTTTATAAACGAAGCATGTACTTGCCACAGTAGCCGAAAATCTCCACCTCTATCTTGCCAGCAAGACGCAAAAGATACGGTTCCCTCTGCTGGGAATACAGAGCTATCAAAGACTGCCTGTGAGAGAATACGTCAGACCGTGGTTCTCAGTTTGTGCTGCGGTCGTTGTAAAAGGCGGGTTTGAGCAGAGACTGTGCTGCTGATGTCGTTGAAGTGACTGGCGGGGTTGGCAAGCAGACAGTGCTGTTGATGGTGATGTTGTGACGGGCGGGGTTGGTAAGCAGATATTGTGCTGTGTCGCAGACGAGGTGATCGACCAGAAGCTCCAGGCAGTGCTGCAGGAGAGCCAGGTCACAGCGACAGGAGCGGCCACCCCCCAGGCCGTCACCCCGGCCACCCTGCTGCTGCCCAGCTGTGCTGAGCTGGCCATGCTGGACTGCCACCTGCTGGTCAACATCTGTCCCCTCGTGTCCTGCAACCACGTCTGCGACTCCTGCTGTCAGTATAGCCGCCGTTTGGCGCTGCTCTTCCTTCTCTCTCCGCCACACCCCAACCTCCCGCCCCACCCCAACCTCCCGCACAACCCCAACCTCCAGCCCCACCCCAATCTCCAGCCCCACCCCAGTCTCCAGCCCCACCCCAGTCTCCAGCCCCACCCCAGCCTCCCGCCCCATCCCGAACTCCCGTCCCAGCCCACCTCAGCCTCCAGCCCACCACAACCATAGCCTCCTGCCCCACCCCAAACCTCCCGCCCGCCCCACCATAGCCTCCTGCCCCACCCCAAACCTCCCGCCCGCCCCACCATAGCCTCCTGCCCCACCCCAAACCTCCAGCCCACCCCACCATAGCCTCCTGCCCCACCCCAAACCTCCAGCCCTCCCCACCGTAGCCTCCTGCCCTACCCCAAACCTCCAGCCCACCCCACCATAGCCTCCTGCCCTACCCCAAACCTCCAGCCCACCCCACCATAGCCTCCTGCCCTACCCCAAACCTCCAGCCCACCCCACCATAGCCTCCTGCCCGACCCCAGCCTTCCATCGCACCCCAACCTCCGTCGCCACTCCAGCTTCCCGACCCACCCCAACCTCCCGCAACAACCATCCGCCCCAACCCAATCTCCCGCCCACCTCAACCTCCAGCCCCACCCCAGCCTCCCGCCCCACCCCAACCTCCAGCCCCTCCCTAACCTCCAGCCTCGGCTAGTAGCTAAGGCTGTCCAGGACTGCCTGGGGTGAGGGGCTAGTAGCTAAGGCTGTCCAGGACTGCCTGGGGTGAGGGGGCTGTTGTGTACCGTCATGGGAGCTGTTTCTACTATCGGAAGGCCTTTGGAAAGAATATTCTTACTCCTCCTCCTCCCCCTCTTCTCCTTGGCCATTTTGCCAGTAGGCGTGTGTTGTTACTGGGGAGGTAGCCCCCATAGCAACCGCATTTTCCTTAGACACTAGAAATCCTCTTGATTATTTTGTTTGCTCTGAAACAGTTTACTCAGCAACAACGCCACAAGGTGTCAGCACCACAGAGCCTAACACATCTCCAACCACGCCACAGCCTAGCACCTCTCCAACCACGCCACAGCCTAGCACCTCTCCAACCACGCCACAGCCTAGGACCTCTCCAACCACGCCACAGACTAGCACCTCTCCAACCACGCCACAGACTAGCACCTCTCCAACCACGCCACAGCCTAGCACCTCTCCAGCCACGCCACAGCCTAGCACCTCTCCAACCACGCCACAGACTAGCACCTCTCCGACAACGCCACAGGCAGCCATTACTCCAACCAGACCCCAAGTGTGTGAGGACACCCTGGACACAGTACTGCCGGGCTTGCTCTGCAGCGCCGTTGAAAACGTTTGCTTCGAAGCTCAAGTCGTCAACTGTCGAAAATACTGCGGTCTTTGTAGTGAGTGTACCTTACCTTGGCTATTTTTATTACGAAATAGGTGAAAAATAAAACATTGTCCACACAGATTCTAGTTTTATCGTATTTCGGGGTACAATCTCACCGCTGTTCTAAACGGCAGAAACGTTTGAGTATTTATACGGACCGAGGTCTTAATAAATCGTGTCTTTACGAACAGCAGATGTCCAAAACTTTAACAGTACTTCCCGGTACATTATCACCACTGTTTTAAAAGGCAGAAACGTCTGAACATTTATACGGACTCTTCCAGTGCAGCCAACTGTCAAGTCAGTCAGTAAGTCAGTCAGTCTGGACGGACCAATGGGATTTTCTCATCTGCCTTGCTGTCTTCTGGATGTGACCAGTTACATGTCGACAGACCTAAAATGATAAACCCTACTGGTCTACGTTTCCACACCTCTGCTTCTGTCACTTAAATTGACCTTTGTTCCTCAGACGCGCCATTATGCCTCAACAAAAAGTATTAATAAAATGCTGTTAAGATCTGACGACTTGTGCATTTTATCATAACGTTTTCGTCTTCTTGCGTTGCAGCAGCTGTAAACAAGACCACTGCTGGCTCGGCGTCAGGATCAGTCCATACCACTACTATCACCACACCACCATCAGCTTCACCAACACACGTATCGACACAGTCAACGACGAAGCGTACGACAGTTGCGCCAGTATCGACACAAGGTGCCTCAGGACCTACAACAACTGCCCCAATGAAGACACAAACTGCGACAAAGCTTACGACAACTTCCCCAGTGACGACAAAGCCTGCAACTGCCCCAGTGACGACAAAGCCTACAACAACTGCCCCAGTGACGACAAAGCCTACAACTGCCCCAATGACGACAAAGTCTACAACAACTGCCCCAATGACGACAAAGTCTACAACAACTGTCCCAATGACGACAAACCCTACAACAACTGTCCCAATGACGACAAAGCCTACAACAACTGTCCCATTGACGTCAAACCCTACAACAACTGTCCCGGTGACGACAGAGACCGTGTCAAAACCCACAACAGCTGTGCCAAGACCTACAGCACCTTCGCCATTACCAACAACAGCCACACCAGTAACTACAACAGCTACGCCTATACGTACAACGCCCGCTTCAGTGTCGACCCATGTTACACAGACACCTGCACCAGTGCCAACGACAGGCACACCAACACCAGCACCCTTCACCACCACGGCTGCCCCACCGCCATGTCTGGACTCGCTGGTGTGCACGGACGACTCGTGTCGGAATCCGGTGCTGGTCGGCTTCTGTCCCAAGTACTGTGGAGTCTGCTGACGGTAAGCTATGTGTAAATTTAGCTCTGTATAGTCAGAATGCTCGTGTGTGCGTGTGTGTGTGTGCGTGCGTGCGTGCGTGCGTGCGTGCGTGCGTGCGTGCGTGCGTGCGTGAGTGTGTGTGTGTGTGTGTGTGTGTGTGTGTGTGTGTGGTGTGTGTGTGTGTGTGTGTGTGTGTGTGTGTGTGTGCGTGTGTGTGTGTGTTCGTGCGTGAGTGTGTGTGTGTGTGAGTGTGTAAGTGTGTGTTTGTGTGTGTGTGCTAGTCTCTACTGACAAGGTTTTGCGCTTTATAAATACTTTAATTATTATTAAGCTGTGTCGACTTGTCGGCCTAGCTGCCATCTTTGTGGATTTGACCGCATGAGCTCGGGTCAAGACGAGACTGGTCTCAGAGCTGAGCGGTCCACACTGAGGCTTGAATGATCACCCTGAGATTATGGCTATGCTATCTTCCTCCCCCTGCCTGTTCAGTGAGCTGAAACCTGTAAATAGCCAAACTCACAATGTTACAGCGAACACCAATGAGGCCTGTTGCTGATCACTGACATGCGTGCAGGATTGTTGTGGGGTTTACGGGACCTGTCCTTGCTGGGCATTGACGCTTGGAACCCTTCACCACCGACTCACGGCTGGAAGACAGGCACCAGCAGCACTGGGGGGACGGTGGCAAAGGCAAACAGGGAGAATCCGCAGAAACCCTTCACCACCGACTCACGGCTAAAAGACAGGCACCAGCAACACTGGGGTTATGGGGCCATCATCTGCCGACACCTTTCTATCTTTTCGTCACAGACACGGTCCAACCTGAGCAAAGGCCACGGGTCGTGAACCTCACTATGTGGAGGACATCCCCTCAAAACCTTCACGTGACGTGTCGTGCACAGACTACAAACCGTAAAGACACGTGCAACACAAGCGAGTTACAAACGTGTAACACATGCCGCTATGCCGCTACAGACCTACAACACCAGGTGTAACACATGCCGCTATAGACCTACAACACCAGGTGTAACACATGCCGCTATAGACCTACAACACCAGGTGTAACACATGCCGCTTTAGACCTACAACACCAGGTGTAACACATTCCGTTATAGACCTACAACACCAGGTGTAACACTTCCTGCTGTAGACCTACAACACCAGGTGTAACACATGCCGCTATAGACCTACAACACCAGGTGTAACACATTCCGTTATAGACCTACAACACCAGGTGTAACACTTCCTGCTGTAGACCTACAACACCAGGTGTAACACATGCCGCTATAGACCTACAACACCAGGTGTAACATATACCGCTTTAGACCTACAACACCAGGTGTAACACATTCCGTTATAGACCTGCAACACCAAGTGTAACACATGTCGCTATAGACCTACAACACCAGGTGTAACACATGTGCAACACACAGCATTAACACAGTTGTACCATTAGAATATACACCGTGACACTGAATACACTCACTCAATTCCGTAATACAGTACAGCACTACTACTTCTACTACTAGTCATTGTGGTGTGACTATCACTCTTAATACTAAATAATTAAAGTATTTATAAAGCGCAAAATTTTGTCCATTAGACTATTCTAAGCGCACTCGCACGCACGCACGCACGCACGCACGAACTCAACCACGCACCCCCCCCCCCACACACACACAGAGCAACATCAATCAGAGGCTTGTGAACCTCGCAACATCTTCAAAGAGTTCAGATGACGAATGGCTGAAGGAATGAAGCTTGACCGGAAACGTTTAGTTTTGACAAGAGGGACTTTGAATCTTACTTTAGACGGCCTTCGGATGAAGTACTGAGCAAGGATACGGCTGTCATCTAGCAGAATCGTTCTGCACCAGGAAGAGTTCTTGTGGTGGAAAAGGTTGTTGAGACTGCGGAGCTGCGTGCCAACGATCTTGTCGTACAGATGCACAGCCCTCCTCAGTGTGCTTAAATTCATGAAGCCGTACCAGGAAACACACGAGAAAGTCTCTACAGCCTGGAAGCATTCTTCACACACGCTCTCCGCTGGATTGCCTCAAGAGGTGACAGTCAGACCACACATGCCGTCATCCTGACAGATTCAAAGAGCTTGCTACAGAAAGTGAAAAGAGCTTGCTACAGAAAGTGAAAAGAGCTTGCTACAGAAAGTGAAAAGAGCTTGCTACAGAAAGTGAAAAAAGCTTGCTACAGAAAGTGAAAAGCGCTTGCTACAGAAAGTGAAAAGCGCTTGCTACAGAAAGTGAAAAGAGCTTGCTACAGAAAGTGAAAAGAGCTTGCTACAGAAAGTGAAAAAGAGCTTGCTACAGAAAGTGAAAGGCGGTCGGAATGAGTAGCTGACAGTGGTCTGTGTCAATGTTCGACAACCGCTCGCAAAGGTTCCCGCTGTGGATGCACTGCCCTGGACATGCCGGATTCAAGGGAAATGACCAAGCACACAGACTGGCGTGAAAAGCAACCGTCTGAAGTGGTTTGTGTCTCGAAAGATCTGAAGTGCCGAGGAGCATGAGCCACTGAACTGTTTCACAGGCAATGTTGGGAAACGTCAGAGACGGAGTCGAGCTCATATTGGAATTTCCGACCGCATCGATAGCATCTTGACCTGAACTAAACAAAGTTCTGTGTTATGACCCCTCTCTCTCTTCCGCACAGTTTTCATGCTCCATATATACATTTTCACTCATTCATTCATGTCAAACATTTTGTATATGAATGATGCCTTGTAATATTTTACTCATGAGTAGTTTAGCAAAGACTAGCTGTTAGACAGGTCTGACGGCGGAAACTAAACTGCAATCCTTGTAAAATAAAGTTTTCAAGTTCGACGGAGTTCGATCTCTCTCTCTCTCTCTCTTTGTGTTTATCTCTCTCTGTGTCTCTCTCTGTCTGTCTCTCAGTCTCTCTCTCTGTCTCTCTCTGTCTGTCTGCCTCTGTCTCTTTATCTCCCCCTCTTTCTCTCCCCTCTCCCTCTCTCTGTCTCTGTCTCTCTGTCCCTCTTCACATTCTTGTTCTCACTCTGTGCCGGTCCTCATTTGTATATCTTATCTAGAACCTGTCAATGGTTAGGACGGACGAGGAGTAGCGGCCCAGGCGTCGGTAATGACTCTGTACCGCCAGTCCCAGCAGCGCACGGCCACTCACGCAACCCGTCCTCTCCCTCCTCCGGCCCCTCCCCCCCTCCAACCCCCTCCCACCCTTCCCTCTTCCCATCCCAACAGTCGCGGTATGATGGATGGCTTTTTGTAGTCCAAAGGAGGAGATCAGTGCGCATTGGGCTGCCCTCCCCCCTCCCCCCAACCCCTCAACCCCTCCTTTCTACTCTTTAGAGATGTTCTGAAAGACCCGACACGGGAAGACCTCCAACTTTTTTGAAGGGACTCTAGAGACGATGCTCTCGAACACGTGAAGTCTCGATGCCTTGATCCGCTGTCCAGTCTTATCCTATTCTTGGAAAAGTGCGACCCACGTGACGTGGCGCTCGGCGAGAAAGAGACTGAATCGCAAGAAACGTTGACACAGCATTTTGTTCATAAAAACATCTACTTAGTCTTCATTTGTTAGACTTGCTCGTCTCGGGAGAGGTGAACTGGCTGCAGGGGGCTGAACTCTCTAGAGGTTGGGGAAGAAGGCGTCGGTACCTAATGTTACGC